>JAVQKC010052716.1:0-58069 GCA_036025475.1 Philypnodon macrostomus | reverse complement strand
TTAATTAATTAATAACGGGCCAAAACTGTGAACGCAATAACTCAAAAAGTCTTTGCTGGATCTTTTTCAACTGTTGCATACAGGTACATATCATGAAGATTATTAAATTGTTACTTTTCTTTTTTTGCACACTTTTTTTACCATGTACTATTATTGCATGCTACTAGTACTTCATGAGTATCTTAGCAAGTCTAACGGTTCTTCCGATCCAAAGCATTTCATTGCATTTTTTGACCCTGTGTTGAATGTGCATATGACAAATAAACTGAAACCTGAAACCTGGGTGGGGAGCTGTTGACCTCAACTGGGGATGTCGTTGGACGGTGGAAGGAATACTTAAAGGATCTCCTCAATCCCACCGTCATGTCTTCCGCTGAGGAAGCAGAGGCTGGGAACTCTGAGGTAGACTCATCCATCACCCAATCCGAAGTCACTGAGGTGGTCAGTGGCAAGGCACCGGGGGTGGATGAGATCCGCCCTGAGTACCTCAAGTCTCTGGATGTTGTGGGGCTGTCTTGGCTGACACGCCTCTTTAACATCGCGTGGCAGTCGGGGACAGTACCCCTGGAGTGGCAGACCGGGTTGGTGGTTCCTCTTTTTAAGAAGGGGGACCGGAGAGTGTGTTCCAACTATAGAGGGATCACACTTCTCAGCCTCCCCAGGAAAGTCTACACCAGGGTGCTGGAGAGGAGAATTCGGCCGATAGTCGAACCTCGGATGCAGGAGGAACAATGCGGTTCTCGTCCTGGTCGTGGAACGCTGGACCCTCCGTAGGGTGCTTGAGGGCTCATGGGAGTTTGCCCAACCAGTCCACATGTGCTTTGTGGACTTGGAAAAGGCATTTGACTGTGTCCCTCGTGGTATTCTGTGGGGGGTGCTCGGGAGTATGGGGTTGGCCCCTTGCTAAGGGCTGTCCGGTCCCTGAATGACCGGAGCAGGAGTTTGGTTCGCATTGCCGGCAGTAAGTCGGACCTGTTCCCAGTGCATGTTGGCTTCCGGCAGGACTGCCCTTTGTCACCGGTTCTGTTCATAGATTTATGGACAGAATTTCTAGGCGCAGCCGGGGGCTGGAGGGTATCCTGTTAGGGAACCACAGGATTTCGTCTCTGCTTTTTGCGGATGATGTTGTCCTGTTGGCTTCTTCAAAGCAGGATCTTCAGCTGGCACTGGGGCGGTTTGAAGCCGAGTGTGAAGCAGCTGTGATGAGAATCAGCACCTCCAAGTCTGAGGCCATGGTTCTCGACCGGAAAAGGATGGCTTGCCCTCTCCAGGTTGGAGGAGAGTCCCTGCCTGAGGTGGAGGAGTTCAAGTATCTTGGGGTCTTGTTCACAAATGAGGGAAGGATGGAGCGTGAGATTGACAGGCGGATCTGTGCAGCCTCTGCAGGGATGCGGCGTTCGTTGTACCGGTCTGTTGTGGTGAAGAAGGAGCTGAGCCAAAAGGCAAAGCTCTCGATTCACCGGTCAATCTACGTTCCGACTCTCACCTATGGTCATGAGCTTTGGGTCATGACCGAAAGGACAAGATCTCTGATGCAAGCGGCCAAAATGAGTTTTCTCCAACGGGTGGCTGGGAGCTTTCTTAGAGATAGGATGAGTAGCTCAGTCACTCAGGAGGAGCTCGGAGTAGAGCCGCTGCTCCTCCACATCGAGAGGAGTCAGCTGAGGTGGCTTGGGCATCTGTTTCGGATGTTCCCTGGACGCCTCCCCCGGGAGGTGTTTCAGGCGGGTCCCACCTGAAGGAGGCCCCGGGGAAGACCCAGGACACGCTGGAGGGACTATGTCTCTTGGCTGGCCTGGGAATGCCTAGGGATTCCTCCGGAAGAGCTGGAGGAAGTGTCTGGGGAGAGGAAAGTCTGGGCGTCCCTGCTTAGACTGCTGCCTCCGCAATCCGGCGGAAGAAGATGGATGGAGTCTTGTGTGAAGGAGCTTGTTTTTTTGTATTTCCCGGAGCTGATAGCGTCCTGTGGCTCGTAAAAACACCTCACACAAACGTTTGGTCACTCTTGTCACCTCTATGTCTGTAAGGATCTCAGTTTAGTCTTGGTTTATGAGCTTTATCTAGTAAATTGAAGGGAACTCATCATAACTATTTCCTAAACAAGCCTCTGTTTCTTCTTTTAATCCTATTTTGATCTGATTTATTAATGCTTTGAAGTAGAGACCTGCTCGGGACTGACATCCCTGAGATTAACCCTGCCTCAGGCCCATAGTAGAGTATTTATTATTGTCTCCTCTGACTCAGGTCTGGACGATGGTCTTCAGCAGTACGTCCCATCCTTTCAGCGCCAGCAGGTCTCAGGGGAGCAGCTGCTGACTCTGACCCACACAGAACTTCTGTCTCTGGGCATCAGTCGAGTGGGGCACCAGGAGCTACTTCTGGAGGCACAGGATCTGCTCTGTGCTCTGGTCAGTAACCCAGGACTGAACAAAGACTGAACCAGGACTAAACAAGGTCTAAATCAGGACTAATCCAGGAGTAAACCGGGACTAAACCAGGACTAGAGAAAATAAATCCTGGTTGAGTTAGTAATGCCCAGTATTAAGTATTAACCTTCATATTACTGATTCGAAAAAGGAGCTTGTTTGAATATTTGTGCATCAACAGTTCTCTCCACAGTTCAGCCACAGCACATTCCCCTGAACCACTGACTGTGAGATCCACCCAACACCATCTCAAAACATCTCCATAAATCATGTTCATCCTCTTCATGTGTAAACAGCTCACTCTCACACAGACAGAGCAGTGGTGTGGAGAAGTGAGGTTTAATGAAACCATTCTAATAATAATTGTGAAAAAAGTCTAGTCCTGTTTAACCCTTGCATTGTCAGTGTATTGTTGTGGTATAGACTTGGTTTAACGCGGGTATTGCCCATAGTTCTGGTTTAGTTCTGTTTGATACTAGATTAGGTCCTAGTTTAAGATATAGTCCCATGTTTAGCTATGATTTAGTCTGTGCTTAATCCATTATTATATCAGCGAAAGGACAATATTATGGAATCACGTTGTTCACCATGTTCGTCTACGTCCGCAGATCCTAGCTGTGAACATGATAACTCAAAAACGAATTGCCATATCAGTCAAGTCCCCTTGTTTTAACCAGTCATCTACATATATTCCGTTATCTCTCCTCAGAACGGCAGTGTTGAGAGTGACCACATGAAGACCCTTGTGGGTCAGATGCAGGTGTCCCATCAGAGCCTGATGTCAGCGGTGACCCGGCGTCGGAGGAACCCCTCGTACCAAAACATATCCTCCAACCTGCCCCCAAATGACTTCCTGTCCGCCATGGTTGAGCTCATCGCCACAGCTAAAGGACTGCTCGCATGGTTAGACAGGTGAGTGGAGTCTGTGTGTCCTCCCCATGTTATTGAAAGTTCTCCCCTCTAACATTTTCTCTCATGTAATTATATCAGCGAAACAACGATATTATGGAATCACATTAAAACCCGTCCGCAGATTGTATGTGTGAACGTGATAACTCAAAAACAAAATGCCCGATCAGTTTCAACTTTTGCACACAGGTACATATCATAAAGACGCCAAACTGTATCGATTTTGGTACTTCTACGATGAATATTAATTAAGTAATTAATTAATTACTGGCCAAATCTGTGAACGCAATTGCTCAAAAAGTCTTTGCTGGACTTTTTAAACTTTTTCAACTTTGAAAATGCAGAACTAGATGAGTTTTGTACTTATACGATTAAAGACAATTAAATAATTAGCAAATAAATGTTTTGATGCATTTATTGAGCCAATAATCCTGCTGAACAAAATCGCATGAATTTTGGTTTGAAATGGTGAAGTCAGGTATATTTGACAGCCTCTAACTTGCACATACTTTGCCCGTTTAGGCTCAAACCTGAAACACCTATAGCGCCCTCTATAGACTGAAAGAAGAATTTAGTTTAGGGAAATTGACAAAATTTCTCAAAAATCATCCTTCACAAACATCAAGACTAATAGACCCTTCACATGTTTGTCATGGTTTGGGGGCTGGGCCTCATTAACAATATAAAAACTTCTTTATGAAAGTTGAAAAAGGGCATCTGGACAAGGTTTTGATTGTTGAAAAGCTTTCATCTGCCAATCCAGCAGACTTCTTCAGTTCTGGTTAGAAAGGTTTGTGAGATATCGTAAGTGTATTTGGCAAAATGACTAGGAATAACGTAATGTCAAATCCTGAAGTCATAATAAAAACAATGAAGCAATCTGGAGGGGAATCACTGTTACTTTCAGGATTTCTTCTTGATTTTAACTTTCATTTCTATGTCTGTGGTTTACAAGATGTATTCATGTGTAAATGATACCATTGACCCAATGTGAAAACAAAGCTTCCCCTTAACACTTCCTTCATATAAATACTGGTCTGTAAAACGTAGTAACAGAATATTTTACTAATACAAATCTGTTTGTTTTGTAGGATTATATTTTCTGAACGTATTATGTAAATAATAGCTTCCGCAATTTTTTTTAGTTCTTTAAAAAAGTACTCAAGTTCTCCAGAGATCTTTGTGTTAAATCAATCAATCAAAGCAATTGAATACATGCCTGGATCAGCCCCAAACACGTCCAGGATGGCTTCCACCAGACCAAGGACATACTCTCCACACGCACACACTTTGGCTAAAAAGAACATCAAACCAATGCTGCCACCAAACTCCGGACCCAGGGACCGACTTATCATGTCTGTTCATACTTTGTTATGGACAATGTCTGCAAATGAGTGGACTACATACTGTCCAATACATTGATATTCTGTGGGTTTTCAAAGGATACAGTAGGCTCCTCCTCCTTGTATGGCTCCATTGGTAGAAATAGCACAGATAGACAGAATTGTGAGGGATATAATAGTGTAGGCTACAAGCACCATGAGAAGACCTTGCAGCAACCCTGCATGACCGACCACAAACCCTGTCAAAGAGATATCACGTTGTTATTAGTCATCCTAGTACAATAACTCAGTTGTACCATAAACATAACGTAAACAATGATTTCATAATGACCTTAGTGCTGATTTGTGGTCTGGATCCGAGCTTGTAACTGTATCTGTATCCATTGTTACATTCAATTCAGTTTTATTTTA
This sequence comes from Philypnodon macrostomus, assembly GCA_036025475.1. Taxonomy (NCBI): domain Eukaryota; kingdom Metazoa; phylum Chordata; class Actinopteri; order Gobiiformes; family Eleotridae; genus Philypnodon; species Philypnodon macrostomus. The sequence continues at coordinate 52,980 of JAVQKC010052716.1, read as the reverse complement.
TAGGCTATATTTATGCTTTTTATAACCTGATTAAACCTTATATATTGTCTAGTTTTGAAAGTTATTTACCAAGCAGTATGTATTCAAACTAGGTTATGACGAAGTATAATGATGAACACTGAATTGGATGTCTACTGAATTTGTAATTAAAAGGGTTTTATGAAGACTGATAACAGCATTCAACAAAATCAATCAAATCAAAATCATGATCTTGGTTTAATAAACTCTTAATATTTTACCAAATCGCCTAGCCCCAATTCAAAACTTTCTAAAACATTTGCACAGTAATGTAAATATTCAGCATTTATTACTTACCGGTTCTGAGAAAAAGCACAATGCTGAACATGGACAAGACAGTCGGCACTATCACTCCGAAAAACGTGTTTAGTCTTCGAGGGTCTTTGGTGGGCTGGTAAGGGCTGGACTGAGGACTGGAGTCAGGAGAGGCCTGGGACATCATGCCACAGGTGGCCGTGGCAACAGTCAGGCCACAAACGCTCGAAGTGAGCAGCGGTGTATGCTCGCTGGACATGGTTGATGATTTTTGTGTGACCCTGGCCTGTAAAGGGACATTTCAAGACAAAAATCACGCACGTGTGTTTAAGACAAACCAGTTTAAGTTGGGTTTTGCTCAGTCGGGTAAGAGTGTGGGGCCCATATTCAGAGCCTACAGAACTTGCCCCGGTGTTGTGAGATCGAATCCGGCTCTCAACAGTTGTCACTCTTCTCCCTGGTTATCTGTCAGTCTACTGTCCTAGCAAATAAAGTCAAAAAATGGCCAAAGGATTATCTATATTTAAATGAGCCATCAGAATGAATGGGATTTTTACATACAACCAGGGTCTAGGGGCTTACTGACAATGTTTAAATTTTGCACTTCTGTAGCCAAAAAAGTCTCTGAATGCACAGAATGACTAAACATGAAGCAGGTGGGTTACAGCAGGTGCCACTTTAATTGATACAAGGTGTTTCTAATATATGGCCGGTGAGTGTTTATTGAAGACTTTGTTGCTATTGTACGTGTTAGTTTAGTGAAGCAGAAAAGGGGAACTGAAATGATGAATGATGTTTTATGTCTGGCTCCTCAACCGTAGATTATATACCTATATGTTAGTAAGGGCTACAAGTAATATGTATTCGTTTCTCAGTCGAACTGAATAACCACATACAATGCAAGTTATCTTTATGCATGTTATGTATGTTTACCTTTGTTAGTCATTTATGATGTCGCAACTGGCCACATGTCATTGTATTTTTTCACACCCGTGTACGCATATTAGTGTCACAGTTCAGAGCTTCCTGAAAAAAACTTTAACATGAAGAGGGTTTTACAATGTATGTACCGTGTCTAGCAGCTATAGTCTTTATGGAGGCTATCAAAATATAATTGATTCTGTTAGTCAATATTACTACATTTTTTACACTCTAATGATGATTCACTTACTTTGAGAATGCCCTGAAGTGTAATTTTAACATCCATTTCCTTTTTGTAAGTTTGTTTACAAAAAATGACAGTTCAGACTACTTCATCATCACCATCATCATCATCATCATGTGTGTTCTCTAGGGCTGGCTGTTTTTATTCTTGACGCTGTAGTTCTAGTAATATGCTCTTTTTCACATTACAGGTTTGTTACAGAGGCTCGTCCAACATTAAAGCCTAACATAACAAGCAACATAACTAGTGTTCAACAGAGCAATATTACTACAATACGATTAACTACTACTATTAAGATTACTGATCTCCACATGGCGGTCATGGGGCACTTCTGATGAAAACTGTGAGGACCCGTAGCCTATAGGTAAAAACTCATCTCTAACATCTCTTTATCTAATAAAAAAAAGCAAATACAACAGACTTAATTATTATGCATTGTGTTGTGGAGAAATATACTCGCTCTTGCTCCAAAGATCACAGCCTAAGCCCCCCACCAGAAACCTAAAGACTTCAGAGTGCCCCTGCTCACACCTAAGGCTGGTATTTGCAGTCAGCTGATTCACAGTCACTAGATTAAATCCCACAAACCTTTCTAGCTTCAAGATAATCTCATGTATGCTGTCTGATTCATAACCTATTGCAGATTGTTTTTCTTTATTATTCCAAAATATGTTACAAAATGCACTCACATGATCAAGACTGCCCGACCCTTTTCACATGATGTTCTGACTTGTGCATACATGTCTCTGAATAATGAGTGGTCACACCCATGAACAAGAACTTGTGCTTAAACCCTGGTTCACCTGTAAGGATGACAGCTGAAGCGTGGATCTTGGATTTCCTGTTATGTTATTCAAGCAAGCAGCAGCATCCTCTCATGCTTGACCAGTACAGGCAAAATGCATAGGCCTACAAAAGCTGCAGTCCTCTTTTTGGAGCTGGAGTGACCACACATACAGTTACAGTTTCCGTCACAAATACGTAGCAGGAAGAGGGGGCAATTGCGTCCAACTTTTACCACCACACATCTGCAGCTACAGATTTCATTTCAGTGTTCATTTCCACCAATAAACCAATACTTCTGACGCATATTGACTATACAACACAATGCTAGAGACTCCACATCTTTCGATAACGAATAAAAAAGGGGTTTACCTCTGTGGACCCTCGGGACAGTTGTGCGCACTTCCTGATGTTGTAGCTTTGCGTGATCGGGCAGTTCGTGCGTGCAGGGTCAGATGCGCAGCGGACAGTCTGCTGTGTTCAGAGGAGAAGGAAGCTCTAAGTTGGATGCTGGGAAGAGATGTCCTACCAATATTAATAACAGAGCAGCCATGGCACGCCTCGTATTTGTTCAAAAGTGTCACGGGAGAACACAGACGGCCCATGTGACTGAAAAGGGGAGGGTTGGCGGTCCTCAAATGTGGGCAAAGGTACGGCTCGTCTCAAACTGCCCCCGCCCATTTAGATTAAAAACACAGTCCCCTTAACTACTGAATGACGGTTTGCGCACTGCTCACAAAAGTACATCAAACAGAACAACCATACATGGCCTTACTAATTCAGATAAAAGCGAGGGCACTGTCCTTTTATGTTTGCCTATGCATACACCTCCACCAGGAGGCGCCACTGTAAAGTAAACCTGCAAACGACTTCAGTGTGGCGTCAACATCAGGTCACTTTTACTACACCATTTTGGCAACAATGACTAGACCTACCGTGCAAAATAAAGGGAAAACGAATGCACGGGGCTCTAATTATTATTATTATTATTATTATTATTATTATTATTATTATTATTATTATTATTATTATTATCATCATCATCGTCATTATTATTATTATTATTTATTTATTTTTTATTTTTATTTTCTTCTTCTTCTCCATCATCATATAATGTTTAGTCCATGTTGTTTGTAAAGAATACTTCTCTTTGTCGACACCAGATGGCAGTATAGTGTCTCACTTTGTAAACCTTTATAAAAAATAATCTAACTAGCCTTTATTAAACTGTTTGAATCTGTAATTTAAACATCAAAAAAGGAAAATAGAAATCGAAAAAAATATTATAATATCACAGGAAATGGGGGACACATTTTAAGAGGGACACAAAATGCTAAATAGTATTTTCTGGAGGGCTTTTGTATGGAGATGTACCTGTAAACACCTCTATATAGTAGGAATACACATGATAAGTGCTGGAGGGAATGTTTTGGGTTAGCCCTATTATCACCGAAAAGCCTATTGGACGAGTAGAGCTAATGCTTCGAGAACATACTAGCTCCACAGTCCCCCTGCACCTCAATTCCAGTCACACCCCAAGTTACCAATTGCCCCCCTGTGTACCCCTGCCCTGAATCAGACGGTCCCTCTTTGCGCCCAGATTAAACCGCTTGATCCGTGTGTCTGTGAGCTGGGGCTGATCCCAAACCTGCCGCGCGAGGATCAGAGGGGGTCGCACGCGCATCAAGTGAGGAGCCAGTGATGGGTGTGGTAATGTGCTCCAGACGCACACTCTGATTTAAAGGAGCCTTGTTTTGGAAGAGTGCGCAGCCGACCGACCTACCGCGTGACCCTCCGCTCGCTTTCTGGACAAATGAGGAAAAACACGAAGATAGCGCAAGAATAGAGCTTTTTAGTTTTGACGTGTGAGCTTTGAACGATTGTAGCTCTGTTGTTGCTTGTGCTGAAGAAGTGTCGGTGACGGGAGGAGGAAACCAAAGAGAGGAAGGAAGCGAGGATAACGTCACGATAAGCAAAAACGGAGTAAAAACGGGCGCTTGGCGTTACACAGACAATCTTTGATAAACGGAAACCAGTTGAATTCCTTTGTGCTGTGTTCGAGGAAGGAGAGGATGATTTTCTTGGTGTTGAGTGGTCGTCTTTGAAAAAAACGGGGCGAAACGAACCGAGGAGGCGAAAAAAAACGGTAGCAGCTTAGGCCGTTTTCCAGCAGCAGCAGCAGCAGCGGCGGTGGCGGCGGTGAAGCACAAGGCTAAAGCAATGGGAATGTGTGCAGTAGCCTCCCTACGTTTTGCTGTTTACTGAGAGAGCCCCATCGTGACTTCAAGTGGACTGATTTACCTCTCATATGAAGCCCGTTTTGGATGAGTAAAGACGACAAAGCGTTGAATCAGAACAGGAAGGACCCATCGGCACAGTTAACAGGTAGCCACCCTTTATTATCAAACATCGAGAACAGATATGGCAGTATGATGTCCGTTAGGACGGTGGCTTTTGTCATTCCGTGGGTTTAAGCCATTTTCTTAGCTAAAATTGCCGCCTATGAGCTCAGCATCCACAGGAAGGCCTTGGATAGCCTCGGATCGATGTACATAGCACACGTTCAGGGCTTGTCCTCCCCTGCGCAATCCTGCAAATCCTTCACACGACCACATTAATCCTATATAACACTTTTTTAACGTCTTGTTGATGCTTTTATGGCGGAACGTTAGTAGCCCATCCCTCCCAGGCCTTGTGTGTGCCAGATAGTCCGTGACATTTGCATCGCCACAGTCAAAGATACAGAGTCCGTGCGCTCTCCTCCAGCCGCTGATGTATTGTCATATTATTAATATTGTTTCTGATAAGAGGTGGCTGTAATGGGGCGGGGTCACTCACACTTGACAGCAGCACTCTGTGGCTGTCACTGAGTCTTTGGGCATTGGATTTTTAGCATGGGTCGTCTGAGGTAGGGACCCAACACACCTATGCCTGTGTGATGCTTGCTTATGGTAAAAGTAGATACCAGTTTTAGCTGGAAGTTCATGGTATATTGATCTGGTTCCTGCACTTTGCATCCTGTATGCCATTTATGCAAATTCAAAGGGGTAATGTTTACTTCAGCAGCTATTTCCTGGTGCTTTTCAATGGGATACACATCATTGGAATGATATGTCACACCATAGTCCCATATATGTGTCATCTTCAAACACAATATGTTGATTAATCCATAAAAATGTTTAGCTACACATGATTATTTTTATGAGCCCACGCAATACTATACTGTTGAACTGTTTGACGTGAAGTGAAAATGAATTGTCTAAACATGTTTCAACAAGATGCAGGCTAATAGCCTTTCACAGGTGACAAGCCCATGTCTGTGAGCATGTGCCCCCCGGCCTCAGCTCTTCTCTGGTAAATGAACAGCTGTGCCGAGAGACCCAGGCCCAGTCCTTTTGGCTTCCATTAGAGGCGTGTGATCATCTGGTCGGAGCTCCCCTCAGGGAACACTGACCTACTGTAGATAATTGCTCTTCCACACAGTCTACTGTATGTGGTGGAGTGTTACTGTGAATTTAAATAGCCTCACCAATGCAAATACGAGTGGACTGTTTGGACTGTGGTTTGCATATGTTACTGTACTCCCATCTGAAAACAGGAAATGCTGCTTCCTACTGAAAACTTAATGTGATACACTGTACAGTATGTCTGAATCTAGTTGGCTCAAGTCTAAGAGAGTGTGATCACTGATACTGGCAGACTATCATTTTGGACAAATGTAACAGGTCCCCCCATGGTACAAAACTAGAGCTCATTCAATAAATTTCTGATACAGACCGCTCTATAGCAGCTTAGCCCGAGCAGATTACTGTCATCACTTTAACAAGGCAAGGCCATAAACAGATTACATGGCTTTTGCCACTGTGTGGATTTAGTAATTTATAGAGATTAAAATGTGTGTTTCATTCATGTTTTGCCTCGGTCTAAGGCCAAACACTATTTTAAGAACATTATTTTGCTTGATTGATTCCATTTTTATGATGAGAGTCACTGGATTACTGGATCTACAGCACACCATATTAATCCGGCCTAAAGTTAGGATGATGAAAAGGTAGCTCCATAAGTTGATGTTGTTTTTTGACCGACAGGTGACAGTTTGCATTAATCACAATGAGTGAGTTGGAACAGCTTCGTCAGGAGGCAGAGCAGCTCCGGACCCAGATACGAGTAAGTTCGTTTGACTTTATCAATACCATATTTAACACTGTATGGGACTAAATCCTCACCCCATTCATTTATATTTAACAGGACGCCAGGAAAGCATGTGGCGACTCAACTCTGACACAGGTGAGTCTCTGGCTTTAGTGGAGTGAACTAATGTTATTTTTAATTTTGAGGGTTATGATGATAAATATTTGCTAAGGTTGTGTAGTTTCTGTTTCAGTGCTAGTTTTGGGACTCATTAAAACAGACATTACCACTGTGTACATTATTCCTCAGATTACCGCCGGTCTGGATCCTGTCGGGAGGATTCAGATGAGAACGAGGCGCACTCTTCGGGGTCACCTCGCCAAAATCTACGCCATGCACTGGGGCACAGACTCAAGGTAAACGCTACCAGACCAGTAGTAAACCAGATCTAATTTAGAACCAAACCAGGAGCAAGTGAGGTCCAAAGTGGGGCCTAACAACTGTAAACCAGGACTAAACCAGGACTAAACCAGGACTAAACCAGGACTAAACCAGGACTAAACCAGGACTAAGCCAGGACCAAACAGGGACCAAACAGGGACCAAACCAGGACCAAACAGGGACCAAACCAGGACCAAACCAGGACCAAACCAGGACTAAACTAAGACTAAGCTTCCAGCTGGTCTAAATAATGTCAAATCTTGTTCCAGGTCAAAACCAGAACTAAACTAAGTCCAAACTTTGTGAAACTATGCACCATCTTTCACCACTGGAAGACCCTAATGTTTCTCATATCTTATTGGTAACACACATCAACATTATATGCATTTGATTCTGTGCAGGCTGTTGGTTAGTGCTTCTCAAGATGGCAAGTTGATCGTATGGGACAGTTACACCACTAACAAGGTACGTACACGCCACAATCTTTGCATCTCAGCATCTTCAGTACCCAGTAACTCCCTGATGTTTTCTTATGGATAGATCCATGCCATTCCCCTGCGCTCCTCGTGGGTCATGACCTGTGCATATGCCCCCTCTGGTAACTACGTCGCTTGTGGAGGTCTTGACAACATCTGCTCCATCTACTGCTTAAAGACACGTGAAGGGAACGTGAGAGTGAGCAGAGAGCTGCCCGGACACACAGGTGAGCACCATAGTGTGTTTTGTCTTTTCCTGCCAACATCAGTAAAACAGCTAAAACGCAGAGCTGGAGATTCTGGTTGGGAACAATGAGGGTGGACTTTGTGAATGAGTACTTAACAGGGACAGTTCATGTTAGAAGTTTTGAAGTCAATGGGATGGTTTAAATGTACAGAGGAGAGATAGTAAATATAACGCGCACAATAACACTTAATTTCACCCGTCAGAAATTCCTAACATTTATGACTGGTATACAGTATATGGGTAAAATAATGTAAATGTTCGAGCTGTCAGGCAGGAGTCCTAGAGGAAGACCTAAGAAGAAGTAAGTTGAAGGAGGCGGATGCAGTGGATGGGGTTATACAAAGGCAGATGATCCACATTTACTTTATACATGTCTTTTTCTCAGGTTATCTTTCATGTTGCCGCTTCATTGATGACAATCAAATCATTACAAGTTCAGGAGACACCACGTGGTGAGGACAAACTCTCCAAAATGTAAAAGCCCAGCTCAGATATCTACATGTTCCTTATATTTCACAACTTTGTGTGTTGCAGTGCACTGTGGGACATTGAGACGAGTCAGCAGACCACAGTCTTCACGGGACACAGCGGGGACGTGATGAGCCTGTCCCTGTCTCCGGACCTGCGCACGTTTGTGTCGGGAGCCTGCGACGCTTCGGTCAAACTCTGGGACATCAGAGACAGCATGTGCAGACAGACATTCACTGGACACGAGTCTGACATTAATGCCATCTGCGTAAGTGCATGGGTCACATATGTAGACGGTTATTTACTTGCAGTCTAGTTTAGCCTTGATTACAAGCTGTAGTTAAAATATTATGATGAGATTTCAGTGATTTAAGTTTACTTTTATACTATGACAGTGATGGCTGTACACACCATTGAAGTCACAGAGGCCTAAACCAAACCAGGTCTAAACCAGGTCTGGGACAAAACTATATGTATAAACCAAGACTAAACCAGCACAATTTCCAAACCAGATCTAAACCAGGTCTTAATCAGGTCAATATTTAACATACGGTGGTTAGTACTGTTGCCTCACACCAAAAAGATTCTGCGTTTGATCCCTGGGCTTGGTAGATCTTTCTGTGTGGAGTTTACCTACCATTAAAAACATGTAGATTCCTCCAGGACTCTCCTGAAAATGAGACCTCAGTGGTAGTATACTGGTTAAATGAAGGTCAACTAAAATCAAATCTAACATACACAATTCTCCAGATGAAAATGTTCAGAGATGTTACAGTGATTTGGTCTTATCCACAGTCGCCCTAAAGATCAATTTGTTGTTTTTTTTTTTTCTCCCTCAGTTTTTCCCAAATGGCAGTGCGGTTGCCACTGGTTCAGACGACGCCACCTGCAGGCTGTTCGACCTGCGTGCAGACCAGGAGCTCGGCCTTTATTGCCATGACAACATAATCTGTGGCATCACCTCAGTGGCTTTCTCCCGCTCCGGGCGCTTGCTGCTGGCCGGCTACGATGACTTCAACTGCAACATCTGGGACGCTATGAAGGGGGACAGAGCAGGCAAGTGTCCAAAATCAAACTACTTCAGTATTCTACCATTTCATGAGACAATCCACTTTTTTTGTACATAAATATTTTACCAAGATGATACAAGAGGGTGTTCCAACTAGTGGGTCATGGTGCTAACTCAAAAAATACAATGTTTTATCCTAATATGAACGAATGAGCTGGTCTACATTTGCAGCAATAGTTACTTGGAAGTAACAATGATATTATTTAATGTCCCACCTTGCTGTGTTAAGCTTGTCTAGAGTGGACTTTTAGCACCACCCAGTGTTCATCATATGCAAGAGTCTAGTAATAATCTATAGCTCTGTGAATGTAGGCTTTGTAAGATTAGAATTTACAATTTGTGGACAGGTGTACATTTTCATAGTGAAATGAAAAAAGGCAGGCATAAGCATATTTGAGCGACCAAATGGGTCAGAACCACTCCACATCTGCAGCTCTTGTAGGGTGTTTAGCAGTGTTCAAAAGTGGCCCAAGGAAGGAACAGTGATCATCAATGATACAAGTACCAGAAAAAACAGTGCAAATGTGTAAATCTCATTGTTCCCATCCATCTTCAGGAGTCCTGGCGGGCCATGACAATCGTGTGAGCTGTCTGGGGGTGACCGATGACGGGATGGCTGTGAGCACCGGCTCCTGGGACAGCTTCCTCAAGATCTGGAACTGATTCACAAAACGACAAAAACACACACACGCAACCACACTATTCACAGCCTGGACACAATTCACAATCTCCAGTCACTGTATGTGTAACTCAACAGGCCAACTGCAGGATTGTACTGTACATAAATGGTTAAAAATGACACACAGGCTTAGCAGAAGTAGGGACGATCTTGATTTCCATGTGTTGCCATGTTTCTGAATTAGTTATTGTTCCAGCACCATATCGTCTAAAACCGTCACCTCATGAAGATGTTATTAATGGGCAACTTAGGGACATGACTGGTAAAATCAAGTAGTGTCAGGGTCAATGTGTGGGCTTAACATGTACAGGTCTGTAGACAATGAAAACTGTGCCTGGTTCTATTTAGGTATGGTGTAGTATAGTATTTACCAAAATTTTTTAGCAACTAACCCCGTTGTGGTAGCAACCAACAGATAATTCAACATATCTTTCAGTATAAAGATGGTCTTGGAACCCACATTTAGATTTAGATGGCAACACTGGAGAATCTGATCGTCTGCAGCGGTACACAACCCAAACACACACACTACAGCTGGTCTATGTGCACAGCAAGACACATTTCAAATCTTAAAATGTCCAAAAAGTGACCAAATACAGTGAAAATGCCACTTTTATTACCTGAAGCCTTCAAACACACATCACATACACACATACACACCATCTCCCCCAAATTCAGGAGGAGAGGAAGAAGACATTTTGGGACAATTCTCTCTTTGTTTACAATGAAGTCCAAAATGCACTTCAGTCATGTTTTTTCTGTAACTCTTTTTGTCTCGTAAAAAGAAAGAAAGCGATCATGTGAATCTTTTAACACTGAGACTAGTCACTGACAGGCAGGACAGAGCGGCCATTTTGAAGGTTTAGGAGAAATATCTAATGTTTTGTTTATTTGGGTCATGTTTTTATAGATATCCACACATGTACGTACATCTCTTCGGGGTGTTTACTTTGTTTTTTTGTTTTTTACACTTGTTTTGATCATTTTCTCCCTTTGTGCCTCAGATACAAGTCAAAGATCTGAACGCAAGATGTGATTGAAAGTGAATAGCAGTAAATAAAGCAGGGTCGGTGTCAATGTGTTATCTGGACGTGATGATGTTAAAATTGTACATACTATTAATAAAATACAAGATTCTCCTGCCCGTTTAGTGTTTTCTTTATTTATCTAATGCTCCAGCTCTGCACATTAAAAGTACCACATGTGCCCTTGAAATGGCTGTTCTCAAACTATGGTACATGCTTGCTTTGATTCTTCTGACAACCCCGACATGGGCAACATGAAAAGAACCTTCTCAAACATGGTACATACAGGAACTATTGGCAGTAGGCTATAGTATAGGTCCTCTCTATAGACCCCAGGAAGAACAGCTGTTGCTAATGGAGATCTCAATAAATATAAACAATAGATACTTTTATTACTGCTTAGTTGCACAGTTAGACCTTGTTTAGTCCTAGTTTTGACCTGATTTATATGTTTTACTCCATCTTCTAGACCTGGTATAATCTTGGCTTCATTTTAGACCAGTAGACAGGAATATTTTGGTTTAGAATAGAACATAAATGAATAGTAATAAAAGAGGATTGATGGTACTATAGTACTAGTCTATAATTGTAAACTATAGTGTTGGAACAAGCACAATTTTTGGCTTCAATTAATTAAATGTTAAATAAATATTGTTATTTTTTCCCCCATATAGTAATATATATATATAGTATAGTATAGTGCATTTAGACAGGAAACAGGAAGGGTGGGGTTAAGTTACTGAGCATAGCCAGATTCAAAATGAGGTCTCGTGTAATGTATCTAGAACACACTAGTGGGACCCCAAATATAATTTATTTTATTTTATTGTACTTTGTTTCATTATTTTAGCATTTTTCTTCATCCTATACGTGATATATCCACTAGGGGACTCTGTAGGATTCAGATGCAGACAGTAACAAAACAAGGTAGCACTAATTCGACTGGAACCTAATATATAGAGTGCATACGTTAAATAAACAAGTGAGAATGCTTTGGGATTTTTGAGGTATGTGATGATAAACAAATAATCAATATAAAATATACACAGTATTATATTAACAGATTAGCACCATCTTGTGGTTATAAACTGTATTTTGTTCATTCAGCTTCCAGTGTTGAGGGGGAATAATACTGAGCAGCTATGGCTTTGAACTTTCTTGTCATAAAAAGCCAGGAATTAATTTATGCATATTTGGACAAAACACAAGAATGTAAAGAAACAACAAAAAAACTACATGTGATCAAGAAGTTTTTTTTAATTTTTCAAACAATTCTGTATTAAGACATGAATTCATTCAACACAATCTTTAGAATACAATCTGGAGTTCACCTCTCACAAATAACACAGACACTCTCGCACACACTGAGAATACAGCAAAGATGCTTATGTCTTTAAAAAATGTATCTGAAAAAATGATAAGTTGTGTCCAGAAATCCATCTTCACTTGTTTTGATGTGCAAGCTACAGCTGTGTGTTAGCTTATTCAATCATTAGGTCAGAATATTTCAAATAAGAGCCACTTTTACCGAATACCATCAATGATTTCATTATACATTTTATTAAAGGCAATTAATGGGATGATGATATCGAGAGTACAAGCATCCCCCGGTGAAGTTACAGAAGTCATTTGTGATTATTGACCTTATTTTTTTTTTTTTTTACAAGCAACAGACGAACCAGCCTACATTCAGTCTGCCAAAAACACTCAAGTTTAGCCCCTACAAGTCACACTGAGATGGGCAGCCATGGTTTTATTGGATTCAGATATATATGTATTGCTTATAAAAGTCCTCACAAGAAAACATCATCCATACCTTCAGCTCTCTTGTTGGAGAGGTGCCTGCTCTGAAACACTGGCGGTCCATTTACAAGTGAACGCCACAATGTCAATCAAAAGTGTCATATCCGTCACACAATCAACCCGCTGGAAGCTCTTACCTTAATAATACACAATGAAATAGAAATCTATGCTCCTAGCACAAGCAATGCTGTTATAAAATGCAGCTGATTTAAATCATTTCAAAATGGTGAACTAAACCAATATGAAACCAAACAGCTTTTATGAATGCTCAATGTTTACTGCTGCATCTATATATGCTTAAGAGAAAAATATATATTTTGATCTAAGATATAGCAATGGCCTTATTTTTGACTTCATATCAAAGCAAAAGTCAACCTTTAAGTCCAAACCACTTCTGTAAAGCTTAATGACTAAATCAATTAATATATCTATGATACATGTCCACATACAAAAGTTCCACATGTGCAGAACCATACCGTATAATAAGCTACCCAATCATAGCTAATTGGCCAAATCTACAGCTGAAAATGTACAAGGTAGTATAAAACAATTCATGAATGAATGATCAAATAAATCATAAATAAAATTAATGGAAATAGATTGTCTTATTTACCAGCACTGTGTCTGTGTATTTAATGCAATGAGCCAAACTGTAGAACTTTGAACCAATGAGGCCAGTTTGACCTCCACAGCAGCACATTGCCAGTGTAATCAGTGTAAAGAGCTCTTTGGGACATGGCTAACTTCAACACTGCTCAGTAAACAACTAATGATACGAGTCTGAATGAATCACACAAACTCTGATACATAGAGACTCCACTAATAAACTACACTCCCCTGTCACACCATAGACATTATTATAACTGAGGACCTATTTATTTATTTGACAGTCTATGGGTTTGATATTTGGGGAATAAAAAGCTTCATCACCATAACTTAAATTGACCTTGCTGCATTAAAATACATTGTGCTTTAATTGACAGAGCAGATATATATGTAAATACAAATCATATACAGGTACATTCACTGACTATATATTTAATAATATAGATTTAACATGTTTTATAAAATATATCAAGCTACTTTTTCAACCACTAACATCTTTAGCTTTAGTCTGTGCATGTACTAAGACTGAATTAATAGGCATGGTTGATCTATGGCTTTTCCTTGTGCTGGCTCCTACCATCACTGGACCCTTCAATACAAGACAAAATATGTATGAATTATTTATTATTGTTGCATGTTTTTACAAAACTATTTTCAAATGTATAAGGGCGGTCAATTGTTACAGATCTGTGAATTTAAACGTGCCACTACACGGTGGTGACAGACAACTGTGGGTGGGGCTTATCCTCAAACCTTCACATCAACTCCAAGGCACTGCTTTAGATGTAAACATGGCTGATTGATAAAAATCGATCCTAAAAGCATGACTGTCGAAGCTCTAAGAGGATTGTAATAGTGACATTTAAAAATGTAGGTCATGGCACATATATTTAAGAGAAACAACATTTATACAGTACTATATTATCATGTTTAGTTCAATGGCTTACATGCACACTAAAGTATCTGATCCAGACATGAAGTAAAAGTGCAATCCATGCCCATAGAAGTTTCTCACAAATCCTAAAATAAAGTCCATCTTTCTCTCTGTTCTATTTACTTCTTTATTACATAAAATATATATCCAAAGCTTCACACGTGATGTTTAGATTATGTCTACAGTCACTGTCCATGGTGACATGACAATATTGTACTAAGTCCTCCCTGAATTCTCTTCAAGACTTGCATGACTGCAAATGTAATGTATTGCCTATACAGACACTAAAGAGGTATAGGCAATACTGGTTTCTTGGTTGACTTATTAAAACATGCAAGTCTAACTGCTGCCACTGATTTTAGTACTTTAGTACTTTATGTGTTTTTTTTTAAACTACTGAACTTGAAAGTTTTCAGAAATAGCACAGATCTCTTCAGTCTCCAGATAAGCCAGGCTTCATTTGGCCTTGAAACCTGCAGCAGTGTACTATAGCTCTAATATATAGTATTTAATGAGTCACCATAAATGTGTCGGTCTCTAATGTTTTCATTGGCTCAAGACAAAAACAACCCGCCCTACTTTGGACTGACACATCCTCACACTCGGACAACAGGAGACAGTAAACGTGAGTGTGGCTCTGTCTCAGCTCCTGTGTCTCCTACAGCGTGTTTATAAACTGTTCAAACAAGTCTTTGTATTTAATTGAACTAAAGTCCCCCCTTTTCAACAAAAACTATAGAATATAATATCGCAATATAACTAGTGTAGAATAAAATTAAGAACACCAGTAGGCTAATACTAATACAGAATCACTACATAGATATATCAATATTTCTATGTATAAAACAAAAGAGCTTATGAAACAATTTGATTTGTCAATTATTGGATCAATTCAGAACAAGGCAGAGTGGGGCACAGTACTCACTACAGTACTGACTGAACATTAGTGTATTTTATTATTTTAATCAAATCAAGGCTTTACTTAGTGATTATGAGTAAGCCCTTGAGATAAAAAAAAAAAAAAAAAAATCAAAACTCAAAAATAAATCTTTTAGGTTGACAACAAACTGAAAGTCTAGTCAGTGTAGCCACTGTAGACGGGGCATGTCACTATGCAACATCCACACTGTGTGACACAATCATTGAAGGCAAATGATTCCGATCTAAGACTTATTTACAAACTGTTTATAATTAATGCCTTCTTCAAAAATACTACAGAACCATCAAGGAATGCTTTAAACAAATTCACAAGAACTCAGAAGTTACGACTGAACAGTTTCACCACTTAAAATAAAGACAGAAATATACACAACATAAAATATTGATGATTTTAACGTTTGTATTATTTTGTATTTTTTGTACTATGGATTACCAGAGGATGTTATCAGAATCGTTGTATGAACAGATTTTCAAAGAGTGTGGTATGGATGTACAGATTGTAGTGTGTGTCACTGTATGTGTGCATGCTCTAGCAGAGTTTAGTTGCCTTTCCTGGGTTCACCACACGCTGCTTCTTCACCAGTTCATGATGCAGTTTCTGTTCAGAGTCATGAAGTACACCTGACTGCTGCCTCCAGATCGAACAGAGGCAAAAAACACCTGCAGAAACAGCAAGGACACATCTCACTGACAGACAGAGCAAGAGGCTCAGTACACATACATTATATTTACTCCTACACTAATGCCCACAGTCTAGTTTCCGGTTTCACTGGCTGTACACAAAGAAATGTTTGTTCCTGTACCTTGTCATTCCTCTCACAGAGAAACTTGAGCCTCTGAGCTCTTTTGTGCATGAAGACCCCATCCAGGTGGCCAGTCTCCACTGAGCGGATCTCAATGGCCTTCTCTCCCCAGCCCATAATCTGATTTGAGCAGATGTGAGCTGTAATATAATCAGACAAAAGTGATTCGCAAAATAGCATCTTATACAGTCGGAATTTGGGATTTATTTGTAGTTTCGTACCGACAGAGGTGGGCATCTCTCCCCACTGCAACACCACGTCCTTAATGATGCGTCCGTAGGTGTTTACATAGACGCCCTCGTCCTCATAACAGAGCAGCATCTCCATCCCGTCTGAACTGGGCAGGAACACAATCGCATGAGGAGTCACCTGGCTCTGAATCTGTGAAAAAACAATGGTCAAGAATGTTTACCTTGACCTTGAGATTATGCCATATCAATAAATGTGTAAGAAGAGTTTCAAACACGGGTTGTGTGGGAGATTACTTACATGTACAGGTATATAAATGTCATAGTTGTTTCCAGAGTCTACATCAATGGCATGAAATCCAGCACACGAGCCGTATATGACTTTGAGCCTCTGTCCCTCCTCCACAGTCAGGTCCACAAGGACGGGCCGATGAGGCAGGTCTGAGAAGGACTGATCAGAGGAAAGATTTAGGTTTATACTTACACAAACTAAACACAATATATTATGTCTAATTATTGTCTAATTGATTTAATGCACAAAGGATACTACCTTAAAGGCCATAAATTTATGATAGGGTTTGGGTGCCCAAGCATACACCTCCACTGCATTCTTCAAAGCAATGACCAGGAACTTTATCCTTTCATATTTCACTAGAAAGTATCAAAACAAAATCAGCAACATCTAATCAATATGGTTTCATAAAACTATTTCTCAATAGGTGTTTTGAATCAATGTGGATCTTAATGTGTTACTCACCCACTTTGTAGTGTACACAACCCTCCATCTCACCCACAGTGGTCCAGCCCTGCTTCTTCTCCACCTCAGGATCATTGTGGAGGATCTTGTTCCTGAGCCAAGCCAGGTAGTACACACGGACTTTGTTTTTCTTGCCTTAACAGACACAGGGGAACCAACTCTTTGAAATGGAAATACTAAGCTTACTACTTATTGACTAAATTTAGCATCTCATTTTTGGCATCACCAAAACTGCATTGGTGAATGACTTTGAAATAACTACAGTGAGAGCCTGGCGCTGAGATAAAGACCTGATATAGTGATGAGCAGGTTGAGACCCTCCAGGACGTCCATCTGCTGAAATCTGCGCGAGTTGATGAGAGGATAGACCTTGCCTTGACCACTACGGTCCAGCAGCTTCAGACCATTCTCTGTGCCAACCAGCAAGTTCACACCTGAAAACACATACAATCAGCTGTCATTAAAACATTGCCAATATATGCTTCCTTTACATCAACAATAGACCACTCAATGTGGTGCACGCAAGAATTAGGGTTAAACAAAAATACATATATTTATTCTGAATACTTCAATCAATTAAAAAATGCACTGGCAGTCACTGTAGTGTAGCTACAATTGGTAAGTCTTCATATTTGTGAGCAGCAGCATATTGAACTGCAGGTAGCCACCAGTTAAATCATGCTGCAGTACTGGAGACAAGTCGAGTACGTTTCAGAATTGGCCTATTTTTGGTCGACTGTCTGGCAGTGCTATGTCTCTCACACATGTGGAAAAAATGCGAGTAAAACAAATGATATTCATTAAATTAGTTTACAAAAATATACTGGTCATTAGCACCAAGGTCAGCGCCATTGACCGTTTTATAAAAAAAATAAAAATTCATATTTTAAAAACACCCAACATTAAGCATTGCTCACCCCAAAGAGCAGCACATAGGATCTCAGAGTTGAACCTTTTCTTGTATTTCCTGATTTCTGGAGTGTCGGTGGGAGGGCGAGTGTTTGTAGGATTCACATTTACCATGGAGCCCTTTCTCACCTCCATCTTCAGCTGTTCAAACCTAGAGCCTGTGGACAAGAGATACTTTCTAATCAGCACAAAACACTTAATCTGTATATTTTAGAGAGCAGAGTTTTTTACCCACCACTTATTGATATGTTGTCCCCTGAGCCTGGAGACTGGTACATGCCCAGATCCACAAAGGTTGTGAAGGAGGACTTGCCTGTGGCCTTAACCAACCCTCTGGACTGGTACTGTGACGTTAAAACATGTACAAGTACATTTTATATGCACTTTATTGTCCTTGTAAGTATTTACTTACAGCTTTAACTACAGGAAGTAATACTATGTCACATACAGTAGATCACGACTTTGTTATGTAGTCTGCATAAATGACAAACTTACATCAAAGACAGACTCTTTCCCTGGAGAGGAGTGAGTGGCTGAATCCGTGGGGGAATGGGAGGGCTGCACCACATCAGGTAAGTTAGTGTAACCGTTATGACTCCGCTTCTCTGGGGTCTTCAACACAGATGAAAAACCTCAAATCAGTCACCTTACCCAAAAAATAATTTGCTCAGAGGACTTTAGAATATTAATCTTGGCTTGAGCTGCTAATTCTTTAAATTGGCACAAAATGTCTTCCACACAGCTTCACGTTGTTGGTGGGCATTTTATAGAAAACTAGAAAAATAAATGATGATTAGTAAAAATGATACGAATTCAGAATATTAATCTTGATTTAGAAGTTTAGATTTATTTCCTTATTAGTTCTAGATTATTTGACTGGTTTCAAGATAAATGATTTGCCAGTGGAATAGGGAAACTACACTTGAAATACGAAAGAAAGATTATTAAAAATAAAGAAAAACATATTAACCAGTCAGAAGTACAGTAGTCAAACTGACTCAATCAAGATTCATATTTTTAATTCAACTAATTTTTCAGTCACAAAAGGAGCCCAGCTTTATTGTGTGGGGATGACTCACCCTCTGCACCAGCATGGTCTGATCCCCGTAGCCTCCAGCCTGTTCTCCCTCTCCCCCTTCGCCCTCGTCCTCATGAACCACCATGGTGTTGACCGAGTCTGTGTCTGCATCCCTGTGACTACAGCCAAAGTTTAGATCAATTAAATTTTATTTGTATAGCCCAATATCACAAAAAAATAGACACACAAAAAATGGGCTTAGACACAGTAAGGAAACTCAGGGAGAACCTAGTGATAGAAGAATCCACTTCCAGGACAGACAAGCTATAGATGTGTCCAGGACTGATGGGTAGTCCTTATATAAAATATAATGCTACATTATATCCATAAGGCTGAATAACAGACAAATACTAAATGATCCTGAGTGATTCGTTACCGGTCAGTGGGGCTCTCCTCTTCCTCTGGGCCCTCTCCACTCTCACTCTCCTCACTGCTCTCACTGCTCTCTGAAGACGATGAATAATCATTGGCCTTCACTGGAGGTCTGGGCTGCTCCTCAGCTCGCTCCTTGGCATACAGCCCATGATCCTGCATGTACATACAGTATACGTTCAAGCAAAGATCTGCATTCATTCTATTTTTATTATACAGTCAAATTATAAACAAATAAAATTACAACACAACAAGAGTAAAATTATAACAAAAGTGATGCCTTTAGTGAGAAACAAAATTACATTCATCACCAGGTCTACACCACGTCTGTGTCACATGATGCATTTATAAAACTTTTATAATCCAAACGTAAATCACTGACCAAAAATGCAGCATACATTAATCATGCAAAGTGGACTTGACCATGCATCAAGACAGCACACCCATACTAACCTCTCCTATAGCTCTCTTGTAACTCTGTATTGTCACATTTCAAAACAAAAGTGTGTTAGGTCAAGAAAATATTCCAGTTAATAAATATGTTATAGGTTTGTTATCCAGCCAAACACATTTCATTGGGTAACCCTGTTTGGTGTATTTATAGAAACTACTTACAGCAGGTCGCCCCGGACGCGAAGAGGTGCGAGACTCCCCTGGCTTATGACGGCTATCGTGAGACAGCATTGGTGAATCCATTTTAGAGGAACCTGAAATAACAGAAGTGTGTGGTTGTATTTATTTTTAGGTTAAAGACACAGTGGAAAAAGCTCCAGGGAAGCAGGGACTTACTGAGGATGCGGTGCCTCTCGAGGGAACCTGTTTGGGGCAAATTGGAGATGACACTCATGCTGTCTCCTCTCTCCCAGCGATCATTGCGGCTGAGATCTGGGTTGCTGCCATAGTTGAGAAAATAAATGATTAATTTTGTATACATTTAGGTACATTAGGTATTAAAATGAAAGAGTTCAGTTATACCTGGCTCTGATTGGGTGCCTAATGCCCGATGTCAGGTTGGTGTTGAGAGCAGTCGCGATAGATGCAGTTCTCTGTGGAATCTAAATGAAGCAACATCACAGTTTTACTGGGGACACTAAGAATAGCATATATAAATTCAATGTTAAAAGTATAATCTGAAAGTTTTGAAAAAAAAACTTGAGTTATAAAATTGCTTTATCTGATGCTGTTCTATGGTAAAAGATGATAGCAAAATTTACATCATAGAACAGGGTCAGATAGTCAATTTTAAGCTTTTTATTTTATGACACTTACAGACCTTTAACATTTTAAACAAGAATCTGGGTTTGTTTTCTATAAAGAGACATACTTTGGGTGGCAGCTCCACATCCGGTAAGCGGATCCATGGGCCGCGTTCCTCTCGTATCTGGTGCATCTGTGGGGCAGGAGTCTCAGAGGTGGGGTCAGAGTTTTGACGCACCAGCTCTCTGGAGTGAGTGGGGCGGGGAGTGGGGGCGAGGGAGGGGTCCTGGGTGGGGAAGGCAGACATGTTCTTAGTGGGCTGGTCACACAGGGACTGGGAGCGAGGCACGGGAGCTGCGTAGGGCTTTAGTGGGACCAAATGAGCCATCTGTAACTGCACCAGCCATGAGAGGAGCAGGGGAGCAGAGGATGAGCAGGAAAATCAAGAAAAAGTGGAGAAGATGCAAGAATGTGTTTGTATTCCGAAGAAAGAAGAAATATAAGCAGTAAATAATATAGCCAAGAAAACCTTAAGCTAGAGGTGAGCGATATGGTAAAAATATATCAGGATTTGTATTTTTTATCATACACAAGACTGCTGCTATCAACCTTTTAGTGCATCCAATCCAATGTTCATCCCAACATTTTATACTATTAGTTTTTCTATTTTATTAATATGAACCCTGTCATTGCTACAGTAAAAATGACAGTGAAGAGCAGAGCATAAAATAATACACTGTATCACGATTCAACAATTAGCAGGTCATCACTTCACATCACGTTTAGATCTTTTATCGCCAGATCGCCCACCCCTACCTTAAACTGATTAAGATTGAGGCATAAGCAGCCCGTTTATGTTCTAAACCAAAACTTACCTTGCCCTGTCCGCCCTGGGGTTCAACAGGCCTCTGCATGGGAGGGGTCTGAGCAGGCCCTGATTGGCTGATGGAGTCGGAGCGAGACTGGATGGCAGTGTCCGAGACAGTGGTGCAGATTTTAGGGGAGCCTTGTCTGTTGAGTTTACTTCGCTCCTCAACCTAAGATACATCAGACATTTAGAAGATTGTAGCAGCAGTGTGTGGACGGTGTAAAGTAGTAATATCTAATTGCAATTTTTATGATAAAGATTAGATTAGATTTGCTATATTGTTTTTAAAACCAAGGTTCAGTTCACAGCACATTTCTGGAAGCATTGATTAATTGTGCAGCTCTAGTGTGAAGCATTATGAACACTACCTCTCGTGCCCATGTTGGCTTGTTATTAGGCTCCAGGTTCTTGTTATAGTGGTAGAGCTGGGGCTTTTTCTCCTGCTGTTGTTGAAGAGAGACTAGATAGGCATGTTCCTGCTGCAGCTGCCTCTGGAGGCGCTCTGACTGACGCTGCTCCTCCAACTGCTTACGCTTGTACTCCTGAGCACAACAAATATACATTCAATGTGAAACAAGATACATTTCCACTTTCTGTGTTGATATAATATAGAGCGTCACTAAGTGAAATAACCTGCCAGAAAATATACTGTGTCAAGAAAACTGATACAACAGAAGGGACTTTTGGTCACCTCAGAGAGTGGGCCTCCTCTGTAATCATTTTTGACAATGTGGCCCTTATTGAAAAAAGTTTGGACACCTCTGAAAAAGAGCATGTATTGTTTGGTAAAGTTACCGATAGCGGTGAAATCGGATGCTACAGTATGTATTGTATATGCATATAAATAAATACGGACAAGAAGCTACTAGCCTACCATGATTCATGACAGTTTCTCATAATTATCTAGTAATCTAGTAGTGTCATGTGCACATTGCCTAACACTTGCATGAACATCTTTCATTGCAGAAACATTATATAGCCTACAGTATGTACCAACTGTTTTACAGCACTGTATTTTACTTGGAGACACCTGAGAGAGTGGCTCACCCAGGTGCCTCCAGAAGAGGCAGCGTGGGAGCAGTCTTTATGAGAGTCCTGGACAGGTTTATCTCTCAAAGGAAAAGAGTAATCTATTTGTGAAAATAACAGCTGTCCTACTAGGCTCCAAGTCATACGTTCATTGAGCTGCAGTACTTTCCGATAATGCACTTGTATTTACAGACTAACCATTTGCAAACTAAAGCACACACTGCAATTCGTATTCCTGATGGCACAGGCAATGCCAGGATACATCGTGAAAAAGCATGAGACAATTTTCACAGATGGATTGGCCACCAGAGTCCAGACCATAACCCCATTGAGAATAAATCTTGTGACCTTGTAGAAGCTCGTCGAAACAAGCCACAGCGAATGCGGGCCATAATCAAAGCTAAAGTTGGTCCAACAAATAATTACAGGGATTTACTTTTTTTTGGTCAGGCAGTGTATATATAATGAGAGCTAGAAAGAATTTAAAACATGAGCTATGGGTCTAAATAGCAGGACCCACATTCCACAGAGCTGTAATGCATAAGCAGAAAATAACTAACTAAATACATACAAAATTTGTGGAAAGTTTTCAGGTAATATTAACATACAGTGATACACATAGATGTCGTTTACGTAAAGGCAACCTAAAAAGAAGTTTGTATAGTGTTTGTCAAGAGCAGTTACCATGAGAAGTGCTTGCTCCTGAAGTAACTGCTGCTGGAGGATCTCTAACTGACGCTGCTCTTCTTCCAACTTATGTCTGATGAACTCCTGCAGAGGGGAGGGAAACGGCAATCAGGTAAAAACAACAGGCACTTCATAACATAGGAAGTGTATCTATACATATGGATACTGCAGTAACTAAATTACTATTGTGGTCAATGTTATAGCAAAATAAAAATGCCACAGAAATATTGTATTATACATATATCTGTATGCGTAGCCAGGCCCTGAGTCTCACTAGATGTTTATGCCACTGGTATCAAGTGGAAGTGAATGAAGTCAAACAACAGAGCCAGTATGGTGAAGGTCTTAAAACCTCATTAGTGTTCGCTCTAGAACCTTCCCCCTGGCTTTTCAATGTTGTGAAAATAACCTTCCACAGTTCAATAGTTTGTAGTGTATAAAAACAAGTTATGCAATGAATATCTACTTAAAGGCATCATATCAACATTTCCATAAATTAAGCATTAAGCCCAAACTATGTGGTCTGATAGAAAGTAAAGAGCAGGGGAGACAAAACGAGTTCACCCACAGAAAACTCATCTCTGAATAAATACTCTAATTTAGACCCTTGCTGCTATGGCAACCCACTCATGGAATTTCACTGGCACCGAGCTGCTGAATGACGTGCCCACACTGCTCTCTGATTGGTCAGCCACTGTGTTCTGGCTTGTGTGATTGGTTACCTGCTCCCTCTCGGCCATCCTCCTGTCTTCCTCTCGTCTCATATCGTCGAGTCTGCGATGGCCACCTTTTTCCTGCTGCCTCACCATCTCTCGCTCTTTCCTCTGTTGCTGTGTGAGTGAGAACCATAACAGGAATTAAAACTCTTTGACTGTTATAGAGCATTGGCTCTTGTTGCTTATCCACATAATCCACTGTAAACACATTTAGGCAATTTAAACTTGTTTGGAAGTTATAGAAAGTGTATAAAGGAATATAGTATATAACTGTTTATTATTGAAAAACAAGAAGTGCTCAGGGGTTTGGGAGGGGCAGTTGCTCCTGTTTATCTACCACAAAAATATTTTTTGTATTTTATATGATTCATCTTCTATTATAAGGCCTAATACATAGTATTTGCTGTTACAGTTTTAAAGAATAACAACTCGATACCTCCTCGAGCCGGCGGCGTTGCTCTTTCTGCTCCTCGATACGTTTCTGTCGGTCGTGTAGTAGCTGTCGTTTGTGCTCCTCGGGATCCCGGCGCTGAGCGGCCAGTTGGGCCTGCTGCCTCTTCAGGGCCTCAGAGCGCTCCTTATTCTCCTGCTGCAGGCGTTGGAAGTCCCGCCTCAGAGTGGACTCACCGGGCACATTCAGGATGGAGCTGAAATTAAGTAAAAGTAAAGTGTTATTAGGGGTGGGTGATATGACAAAAACACTATGAGTAAAAAACATCATTTTAATTCACAGTTCATTATTGTTATTATTGTTATTATTATTACACTTAAAGCCTTACTATTGACTAGTGAGTGTGTTTTTCTTTTACCTGGATTCTCTGTCATCTCCACGATTTTCATCATCTTCATCACTACCACTGTACTCGTACTCTGTCTCCTCTGTAAAACAACATTGCAGTTCAAATCATATGCCGTTGTAGCCAAGGTTTATGTTTCTATGTTTATTTTGGGTCAACCTTTTTCTCCCCTCTTCTTGCGTGTTCGGTCTATGTGGTCCTTGAGTTGAATTCGGACCTGTCGCTCCGTTGGCTGGTCACGGATGAAGGAGTGCTTCAGCAGCTGCTCTGTTGACGGTCGGCTCGGGTACGTTTTCACCAGACAGCCCTCAATGAAGTCAATGAACTTCTTAGACCTGTGAATGTGGATGGTGCATTGTTGGGAAAAAGCAGGAAGGAAGGATAGCTAGAAAGCTTTCGAATCCAAGACACACTGTAAAGTCTGCATGGTAATTAAGCATTTTTAGAGTGCCCAGCTATAAGCCAAAAGAGACATCAATGAGACCTGAACGTTGACTTCTACATATAATATATTTATACAGTACCGCTCGTACTGTATGTGAGAAACATTAGGATGTAATAGTTCACTTAAGGGTGTATCTATTTTTAAATCTTAAACAATAAAAGGTCATTAGGAACAAGAGGGTACACAGAAAAAACTCAACATTAGACCACACACAAAACTAATATTTTATCATTTGAAACAAGACATCATAGGACTTTTGTGTGTTAAATAAACATTGCATTCGAGTTACTCCTTGTGTGGTGCAATACAATAGCCTGCTGTGTGTTTTTAGTTATTTTCTTTGCAAACATGGTGGCCTGGATTAGGGTTTTAACACCATTCTATATTAACCGTAATTACACCTGGTAAAATTACATTTACTTGTTGAACACACAATATCACAACAATAAAACTCACCACTTCTTTGACTTGAGCTTTGGAGGGGGATTCCGGGGAATCAAGAAGAGTGCTCTCATTGGATGCATGTCACACAAAGCTAAAAGGAATAAAAGGAAATTGTACCATAAAACAGGTGCTAAGAAAGGTAGGATAAAGCCATAAGGTTGGTGATAGAATAACATGAATATAATGTGTTCATATAATAGGTTCGTAAATAATACAGGCCTCTATTTCACACACAGTATCCTCAAACATGTCTACAGCTGCTGTTATCCAATCTCTCCTGGAGCCCGGGGCTTATTGTTAAAGTGAATCTAAGGACTGTGAGTCATTGTGTTCCCAGCGTAGGTAGGGAGCCAAACCTGACTGGTTAGCTTTACACTTCACAGTAAAAAAAACTTCAATCAACAATTTTTGGGACATATGCAACACAACAAACAACATGACAGATTGAGTTTGGTTAAGCCACATTGATGATACTATCAAATACACCTTTGTTTAGTGGGCCGTATGCATTGATTTATTTCACAAAAGCAATTATTTATCTGCATCAAAAACAATAGTTAGACTTTGAAGTCCCACTTAACTAAACACATTGAATTGTGTCTGTTTGTGTTTTAGGCCAATTCAGAGCTTTGGACATCTATATGAGTTTTACTTATTCCCCTCTTCATACTTTTTGGTGTTAGTCATTACCATGCATATTAATGTGTTTATACTGTGCGCTCAGATCTGCAGTGTAAAAACAAAGTTAAAAGGATTCGGCTGCTCAGTCTGGGTTCTGTCATGTTAGGGCTTTGTGAAATAAACAGGCATATGCCTTGGTAAATATCACGTTTGGCTCACACATTTGTTAAGATATGCCACTGCCATTTGAAGCATGTTTTTGGAAAGAACCTTTGTATCTGTATATATTATAAAACTAATATATATACTCTATACTATACTAATATATACTAAGGCAGTATTGTGTCCTTCTCCTAAGTCACAAGTGGCATGCTATGATACTGATGATGGGGTATAGGTGCACACTGCATAATTTATTACAGCAACAACAGGTTAGTAGTTCGTGTTAAGCCTTATCTTTTCTCTGCACAGTATCGAGGAGGTCTGTGCCCTTTATCATCAATATACACAAAATACAAAAATATGCTTTAGATACACAAATACATACACACAACACTTAAATACCTAAACTGGTTTGTAAAAAAAAATATAAACTCTAAATATGTAGAGTAACGTCAACAACCAATGATCATTTATTCACTTCTCTAGCAATACTCCAAGTCTTAGTCAGGTTTGAGAGTGAATCTCCACCAGACACATCTCCAGGCAATCAGCCACCACAGACCAACTGGCATCTCACGACTACACTACCTGATTACAGTGAGTCAGCTCCATCTGACAACACAGACAAGCAGGCTGTACATGACAGACATTCATTCATGTGGTCTCAAAAATGTATTTGAACAATACAAAGAAATATGAATTCATGACAATGGAAACTAAAATATGGAAACAATACTTACGGGGTGCTCCTTCTGCCATCTCAATGGCTGTGATCCCCAAGGACCAAATATCACTCTGAAAAATACACAGAACACTCAAAACCTGTACTGAACTGTATTATATACTATTAGTAGAGTAGTAGTTAAAGCTGGTTACCCTGTAGTCATAGGTGGAGTCTGGGTTCTCATCACAGGCTATCACCTCTGGTGCCATCCAGTACGGAGTACCAATGAAAGTGTTTCTACGGCCCACTGTGCGGTCCAACTGAGCACTCACCCCAAAATCAACTGAATAGATCAGAGATCAAAAAAGACAATGAAGAAATGACAATTTTATTGGAATACCCTTCAAATGCAGAAGCAGCAAGTGCTACCTACCAAGTTTGACTTCTGCATTCTCAGTGAGCAGCACGTTCTGCCCTTTGATGTCCCTGTGGATGACTTTATGAGCGTGAAGGTGAGACAGGCCCTGATGAAAAACAAACAAAAAACTTTAGCTGCTCCATCCCAGTGGATACAGACACGTTTTATTGAAATGAATGATAAGTACCCGTAGTATCTCTCTGCAGATGTAAGCAATCCAGTCTTCTTTTAAGGAGCTGCCTTTTGTGTTTTTTACAAGGTCAGTCACAGAACCTGCCCCACAAAACTCCATCACCAACTGAGAAAACACGAACAAACTGCGTTAAGTACATTTACTTGTGAAAGGTAGTCTATAAATGATGGAAAACAGATTTGTGCACACCCAAAGTTGGTCATCGTGTCCCGGTGGGCTCTTCTTGACAAAAGCACCGTAGTATGTAGCAATGTTGCGATGGTGGCTGTATTTCTTTAACATGTTGATCTCTGCTTTGATCTCCTCTTCCTCCTCCTCTGTTACATCCATCACCTTGATGGCTGCCAGCTGCCCTGTCTTCACGTGACGGCCCTGGAACAAACAAACAACTTAGGTTCAAGAATAATGGCTTTTAGATCAGAAATCAATGTGAAATATGTTGCATTGTAACTGAAACTACCATCTTTAACTAATTTGTTAATTCAGATTATCAAGTCTATTAAACAATCTAAACAAGAAAATAAATTAACCATTGAACGCATTAACATTCTACCAGGATTTCTGACCTTGTACACCTGTCCATAGGTCCCATTGCCAACGACCTCAACGAGCTCAAAGATTCCTGCTGGATCCTGGGAAAACAAAGAGGGATTCATTGGTCATGTGACCAGCTCAGGGCATGAGCACACAATGTCTAATGTGTACCTGTGTGAAGTCAGTAAACATAAAATATATCATTAAGTAAATGCAAGAGGAATTTTGCAGCTTTTAAGGCCGCAAACCAAAAGTAAACAAAACCTACACCACGTTTGTACGTTGTAGATATGTGGGTGCTGGAACCTCCACGACTACGTGTTACACCAGCATAGGTGTCAGAGATTCTTTTAAATGTTAAAACCATGTCTTATTAATGAGTCACAAAAACTGCCTATTCAGGTGACTGAAGTCATCTGCCTACATTTACAGAGCTTTTGTGCACTGTAAGAGTCAGAATGAAAGTTTGTCAGTTTTGGCAGTTTGTTTACTTTAAATGATAATGAATTGTTCCCAAATTAAGTTGCACAACAACTTCATAACACCCATTCCAAATGAACAAAGCCCAGATACAAAAACAACATAATTCTCGTCTAGACGTCCTGTCTAATGTTTTTGCAGTAAATTCGTTCTGCAGTCCCCAAACGGTCCTGTGTAGAGATGAGGAATTATCACTGCGACTGTATGATTCTGAATGTGTCTGAAGGAGGGGCAGCGACAGCTTTAGGGGCTACATAAAAAAAAGCAAAAATCACAAAAAAGCTAATTTGAAAATGAATTGTGATTAATCATTGTGATTAGTCTGATTTTAAAAAATAATCAAATTGACAACACTAATTTAAAAAACACCAGGTCAAATTGTGTGTTGACGAACTATGGGCCAACAAAAAATAATAATAAAAATAAACATTTAGAGACACGGTTAGTGTCAACAAAGATTAGTAAGTCCCTTTGCAGATACATAATGTGTTTATTAACTCACTTAGTGCATATAGGCAGAGGTCTGCACTCTCAAGAGTGCTTTCTAATTGTATTTGTGCATAGCCCTTATGTTGGGTGGTCATGTCAATTTACTGCATGTACTGCAACACATGCATTGCGTAATGCTCGTACAGAAGAGAAATTGCTGGTGCATTTACTGTAATGTTTCCTGGCCAAGCTTTGAAGAACCAGCACAGCAAACTTGCAGCTGGTGTGCTCTTAATGGGCTAATATAATATTGCTCACTAATGTTCTAGCTACTCAATAACATTTACACAGCTTTTAGTAGCAAATGCCCCCCTTCATAAAGTAGGGCATATAAAAATGCATGGTTCAAGCAGAACAAATGATTAGA
Source organism: Philypnodon macrostomus (assembly GCA_036025475.1). NCBI lineage: Eukaryota > Metazoa > Chordata > Actinopteri > Gobiiformes > Eleotridae > Philypnodon > Philypnodon macrostomus. Next base: position 23,723 of record JAVQKC010052716.1, on the reverse strand, counting down.
CAGTTTATACTTAATAGTCGACATATCAAAAGAAAATAGATAAAAACTGACAACAATGAGGGCATGACTCAAGTCATTTTGCTGAATTTTTGACAAGAAGCAAAGTCTGTCTGCATAAAACACACTTTCAAATGATACTAATAATGAGTAGGTTGGACTTAATTATGCACCCCCCTTCCCAGAGACACCGGCAAAAACGACATGCTATTCCACTTTCACGCCGTTTCAATATGGCTTTAGGAAGATGTGTGGGCGGTGAGACTGCTGCCACTGCTTTGGGTCTAAAATGTACAGCATGACTTATCCTGCTTTCATCTGATTCCAATAATGGGCTTCAGCCTTCAAAAATGAGGGAAGATTGTTACAGAAAGCACTTAGCAGAAAAAATCAAAACTACTTGTGCATTTGTCAAATTAAGATAGAAACAGAACAGACAGGCAGTTGTGACGTAAAATGGTGGAACAGTATAGTGGTGGCTTAGTGGGTTTCAGGAACAATAATATACAGTGAGAGAGTGGGAGTTGAGGCAGAGGCGGTGAATTCACCCACGTCCAAAGCACAAAGTGTGGGTTGAGAGAATGAAGTCAAGAGGAAGGGTACAGCGCTCTGAGGACTAGCACCACCAGCAAAAATAAACAGGCATCGATGAAAAGATAAACGCTGGGAAACATGACGAAATAATGGATGGTATAACGGTACATCATGTTTTCTTCTTGGTCAGTGGCTCACATTGTGCAGTCGTATCACATTTATTACCTTAACCTTCACCGTCACATTTATAAGATTTTAAGATTTGCAAATCCCCAACAAATATAGTTATAGTTGTGTTCAAACTACAAATAAACAAACCAATCATTTACATTTTTTAAATTCCTTGCGCCAGTCCCAAGCGTAAATTCATTTTTGTTTCAGGAAGATGAAAATGGAAGTTGTATAATAAAGCCTATAGATGACAGATTAATATTGTAATAAACAGTAATATTTGTGTGAAGGGATACATCACCCAGCCCTTAGATAATCTACACAAAGTTAGCAGAAGATCCAGGGCTTTTGTGTTTTTGTTAATGTGTAACTAAACAGTTTGTCTTTTGAGCCTCTGAATGAACTCCTAAAAGACACTAGTGTTTCCCAAACTGAGGAAGTGGACCATACATTTCCTGTTTGAACGTCACGGCTGGCACAGGAAGCTCATCAAACATCTGCTCTATCTCTGCTTAAACAGCTGCAAGGATCATCAGAATAAAGATGTTGCCTGACTAAAAAAAGGTTATATCGGAGCATCAAGTATTCAGGGTAATTCCATGTTAATAAGCAACGAGTAATTTTGATTTCAGATGCACTATTACAATTGCACCTTATATTGCAAACTGTCAAAATATATGTCTTCCACATGAAATCCAATTAAGTTATTAGTTAGTAAGTTAGTTAGTAAGTTAGTTAGATAAAAAAACTTGATCAATAATAATATAACTGGTTGTATTTGTTAATTCTATTGTACGTCTTGAGTTACCCGAGCCTTGCAGTGTCCATACATCACCGATCATATAATTATAATATTTTACGTAGCTATTTCCTGCTTTTATTATGTCTTTATGTATCTGTAAGATCAAGCATCCTCAATCTAGTCCAATACTAGTGCGCCAACACTCTTCTCACAGTATTATGAGTGATTATTGTTACCCAATTACATAATATCAAGACCACACTGACCCAAAATAAAAATCACAAGACTAGACTTTCTCGTGAGCTCTGTGGAGGATGATAAATCTGCAGATCTGAATTTTGTTTTTGTGATCATGATTGCTTTTATGTCACCTCAATAGACCCTAATAAACATGAATATTTCTTCTGGATCTTCAAAGGTGTCAATGTATACTTTATGTCACAGCAAAGGTTACATGGCAATATGGCAAATGTAAAACTATCAATGACATTTTACCCTATGGAGGTAAAAGATTCAAGATTCAAAGTGTTTATTGTCATATGCACAGTAGGAAATCCCTGCACAATGAAATGCTTACTTTGCTGCCCGGACTGGATGCCAACAATAAAATAGTAGAAAATAAAGATCAGCATGCAAATGAAAATATATATATATATATAAAGTACAATTTAAAATGTTAAAGAATATGTACATATATGTGCTACATTAGCTGTTATGTCAGCAGTAAACAGTGGTTGTGAAGGTGCAGGTAAAACATTCAATCACATATGGGCTGAAGTTTTCTGAACATAATATCACTCTTTCAGCTTTAATTTAGGTCAGTGAGAAAGTAACAGGGGACCAAACAAACCATAACTTTGTTGATCTTCAGTTAAATCCCATAAAGCCATGAAAGCCTCACAAATATGTAAGTGTACTCCATTTCTAAAGAATGCCTAACATACATTGTGCTACATTTACAGTGTTTACTTCAGTCAGGCATTTAAATAAGGCTGAGTGCTTCTTACATTACATGATGCTATCGCCTTAAGAAGAGAGGGCCACCAAAGGCACAAGTTAGATCTTGCTGTGTTTACTTTGTTTATAGTTGTTTTACAGAAATGCACAGGGCTATCATGTCTCCTTACACCTAATGGTAGGTCAACACTGAATGAAAGGTAGTACTGGGTAAGAAAATAAGTAAGTAATGAAGTAGTCTATAAGGGAGTTCTATTGAATTCAGTTGTGTTCACAAGTGTGGTGGTCTATTTAAAGCTGTACATTGTGCACAGATAGGAGGCTATAAAAGAATGGTGTGGGTGTCCATGCTTTGTGAAATATATTCATGTTTAATAGATATAAATGGAGTGACAGTCTGTGACAGAGTATGTAGATGATAGTTAAGTACAGAGCACATATTGTAATAACAATACTCACCCTCAGAGCTGCGAGGTCGATGTCATCCAGGCTTCGTGTGGGGGCGTTTTCAGACATAGCTGGCAAAACTTATTACGTTAGCTAACTACCTACTCAGTTGCAATAAGCACTTCAGACAAAATGTGTGGCTGCTTTATCGAGTGCAATAAAAAAATACAACCAAGGCCGTGAGAATTGGTTGCACTTAGATTAGCAAACACATCGCGGATTCAAGTGCCACAGACGCACCCAGCTGGCTAGCTCACGGCAACTCTGGCCAAACGCTTATGTTATCCGCAGTTTAAATATCCGCAATATTAAAATACATCTAACTTTAAATAACAATCTATGTACCTTGGCGTTAGCGGGCTATTAGCCCCAGTCGAAACACTGGCTGTTTTTCAATGTAATGTACCTCTAGGTTCGTTAAACACCTTGCTGCGTTCATTTTGACAAGACGCCGCGTCTCCGCTGCCGTACAACATCCCAGGGCAATTTACAAAATATGATTGAACGACAAAACTAGCAAATACGCCTCATCACCACCGTGACATCCCTTGATTTTGTTGCAAAATGTCAGATGTGGTGGAGTAGCGCAAAGGCAGCTTTTAGGAACAACGCAATGTCTGATGTGATGGCGCCTGGATCCGTCCGCACCAGAACCGACTCACAAACAAGTAAAAGCGTATTATTATATTTTAACAAACGACATTCACCAAAAACATACGTAACATCATCCAGAGTGAAACGCAGTCGGCCTCGGTCGTAGCTGTCAAACTTGGTAACACAACTCAAATCTTTAATCCCGTCCTTAATCACAATATTGAGTCAGGTGCGCACGATTACGCCTAACTGGCTAACGTATGCGGCTAGGCTAATTAGCTAAAAAAAACGGTATTTTTCCAGAATAAAGTTTCCTGATTCTTCCATTTTCTCTGTTGACAGTCGCGCCTAGCACTGCCAATCTTCCGGGGAAAACACAGGCGAACAGGCAGGCTGTCTCGCCTTCGCCCAACACCGTAATGCTTGTAAACTAGGTCCCTCCGACGTTTCAAGTTCTGCGTTGCGCTCGATCTTTAGCAGCCACACAAATTGTGGTCTGGTCCCAAAAGGGCGAATGCACGAGGCAATAAAGTTATTCTCTCGCCATGTTTTGCTTTCCGATGAAAACCCCCACCCTCTCCTTGCCTTGCTCTAGTCTGGAAAGGTGAAATGAGCTGTGCACAGCGCGCTCCTCAAGCGTTCTCTCCTTTTGGATAACTACGGCGCTTCACCAGGGACAATCGACAAGAGCTGTGGAGTTCACACTACGCCAGTACAGTACATGCTCCACACCATTATATTGTCTCACTAACTTATATTATAACCATTTTATGCAGTTTATAGCATAATATGGCTCCAATGAGAACATTTTATATCCCATTTGAGGTCTAGGACAACAACCAAAGACTGTAGGTTATATTATAAAATGTAGGAAATCCTTTATTGGAAAAGGTATCTTGTTACAGAATGAAACAGTGATGTTAAACTCACATTTAAACCTGCATTCTATTGATAAAAATACACACAAAAAACAGTGAGATAAAAGTCACTTGTTAAGTAATAAGTTCAAACACAGTTATAACCACTCAGTATGTGCTCAGATTTTACACAAATTTAATCCAGCCTAGAAGAATATTTTAAAATTAATGGATTGTGCTGTTAAAAGTTTTCCAGCCCAAACATTTGCATCTTGTGGCCACATTTAGTGTCATAAACATAAACGTATGCTGAACCTACAGCCAAAACAAACAGTGTAAGTTATTCTTCACATATTTGATCAGTTAGGAAAAAAACATCTGCTTAAAGAGTGTTATCAAAATGCATTATTAATTTGAGAATATTTACACACATTTTCAGTAACGTTTAAAGTATCATGTATTGAAGTTAAAAGAAGTAGCAATTTAGCAGTGGCATTTGTATGTACATATTAAATTATACATTTATAGACTTTTCAAACATTTGGAAGACCAGTTAAAAAGATATGCATCAGTTTAATGCATCAGTTTTATATAGTGCTTTTCTCAACACTCAAAAATGCTTTACAATTACATTATTCATTCACTCCTCAGGCAAACCTGGTGGTGGTAAGCTACTTGTGTACCCACAGCTGCCCTGGGGCACACTGGCAGAGGTGTGGCTGCCAGTCTGTGCCTACGGTCCCTCCGACCACCACCAAACACCACATTGATTCATAGGCAATGTGGGTTAAGTGTCTTGCTCAGGGAGACAACAGCAGGGATTCGAACCCGTGACCCTCTGGTTGCAGGGAGGACGCCTACCCACTGTGCCCCTGCATATGCAGTCAATTTGAGTTTACGTTAATCTAACTATCTGTAACCAAATCGTTAGTACATTACATAAGAAGGCAATAAATATGCTCAAATAAAGGAAGACTGAAAACGAGGAGGCATCAAAGATTAATGGCACTTGGTCTCAAAACTGTAACTGTGACAAATAGTGTTTCTTTCTTTGGACAGAGGAATCTTCTGTGCTGGACGACTGACAATGACTGCTGTGAAATAATAATTAAAGCTAAATCAACCATTCATTTTCCTCTTACAGAGTGTTCACCTGTGCATACATGTAATTCCATTAAAATAGTGTTTGATTCACAAATACAGCCAGCCTTCTGTTGACACATTAGCAGCCAGTTTCCGGTACAATATCCTTATTTAGAAAGTTACCCCCCTCATCAGCTCGATTTAGTCATCTCTTTATATCTGTCACCATAACAACCACAAATGTTCTGACAGATTTGCTGGCACTGCAGCGAGAGGTGAAACCTCGGAAGGAGCGAGGGAAAGAGAAAGATGAAGACAGAGACGGAGCCGCCCACCAACAAATCGTGAACCAACAAATACATATATAAGTACATTATGTTCACTTTGTTCCTCGATCATGTGAGATACTCCCCTTTCAATACAGTCCTGTAGTCCTCTTCTGACTCACACATCCATGTACATGTGCTCTGAGCTGCTGTCTTCTCTGACATTGCACTGTAGTAGTTATGAAATGCCTCTAGTCTCAGTGATGTAACATACATGTTAATTTTCATGTTTATCTAAATATAAAATGTATATTTTCTATAAAATTAGGTTTAATTAATGAAGTTTAACATTACGAGGAAAACAGTAGATTAAAAGTAAAAAATGATTTCAGTCTTCTGGTGCTATATAATATATAAAAGATATAAAAGAGCCCTTTAGCTAAACTACACACACGATAATTGTTGCTGCTGTTATGTCCAGAGTCCTACAGGTACCATGCCCTCCTTAGTGTTCATTGGAGGCAATAGGTTCTCCTCACTCAGGTACTTTAGAGGGAAGTGAACCAGCAACCCTTGGACAGCCTTCAGCTCCTCTGCAGCCTGCTCCGGGTCAGTGTCACTCATTCGCTCCTCACTGGAATACTCCTTCAGCTCTCGAATAGTGCGCACCTTATCGCAGGGCAAGCATTTGAAGACCTGTAAAACAAACGGCCAGTTATTGACACTAAAGGGAATCAGCAAAAAGATGAAGAAAAGAAAAAATATTACATTTAAATAAATCTATATAAATTAGTATTTTAGGAAGATTAGGTACCGATATTAAGTAAGATTAGGATAAAGTCTTCTACGTGTGTATTTTGTGTCTGGGCCCCTATTTATAAGCCTTCTATGGCTTCTGGGGTGTTCCATTTTGCAAGGCTTACTCTTGTGGAGGTTATAAATTGTATTACAAATGAATGTCTTGTAAATAAAGAAACATCAATTGAATTGAAAAATGTGAGTAACAATTTAATATACTTAATATAAACTATTAAAAATGCACTTACTTTGTCATAAATGTCAGCATTTCTCTTAGAAATTTGATTCCAGACCAAAAAGAAAAACTCATCACTGACTGGATCATCAATATTGATACTTGGGTCAGAATCAGCTCCAACAAGAACACTGTGAGACAACAACACAATGTATTTAGGCAGCACTTATACAACTACTATAGTTAGTATGTATAGACAATGTCACAGCTGCAAAAGGCCCTCCATGGACTCACCCGAAACACTCTTTGCGCAGAGCCAGTGTGACAGGTCCTGCCTCGTACTCCTGTCCATCCATCAGAGACGGGACTCTTTCTTCATCTTCCACAAACACGGCCAGCTCACTATCTCTACTGCCCAGCATGCTGCGGTCATTTATGTTGGCCGAGCCTAAAACAAAAGAGGACAAACATTTAGTCACGTACAATGTCCTACAAAAACATTACACCATTCAGAAAAGTATTGTGGTCTTCTGAGGGCGTCAGTCCGTTTAATCTTTATTTTTTTTAATCAGAATTATTATTTTGTATATTTACATACACATGCAATGTATTTTTCCTCCAAGTTCAATTATAGAAAAAAACTATATATACGACGCACTCTCTTTGAGGGTAGATTTTCTCTATAATCCTGCTAGCATTTTGCACAATGGCAAAATGGCAAGAAGGTTCCAGGTTCAATTCCCAGGTGCCTGCAGTGTGATCTTTGTGTGAAGTTAGTTTCTCCCTGTGCCTGGATGGGTGTTGTGTAATGAGGTCACCCCTTGCTCCTGATGCAAATGTACACTAATGTACACTACAGCCGCTTTGGGACGAAGCTGCTGCCGCCGTATTTTTCCACCAATTTCTCACTCATAATGCTGTGTCAGTCACATGCTTATTTTGTCATTTTCTGTCCACATTTATTTTACAGTGTTCAGCTCACTTCAGTACACACTACACTACATATTGAGGATACTGTTGTTCCTCAAGTATACAGGGATATGAGTAATCCGGGTTTCTTTCAGCACACGTAAACATCATATCCTGAATACTGCCATATTCGTAATAACCGGGATACTCAAGTGTATTGTAAAATGAGATCTCCTCACCAATAATGTAGCAGCGGTCGTCAGCGATGAGGGCTTTGCTGTGAACGTAAATGAACTCGGACATGAGTGACTGGGAAAGCTGGCAGTGTTTTCTCAGGCCACAGATTGTAATGTAGTCAGTCCACTGGTCTTTCACTGAAGAGAACCAACACAATATCTTTTACAGTCAAGTTACAGACAAAACAACTGAGGGGTTTAACATAATGTAAATGATAAAGGATGAAAAAGAAAAGTGTGAGCGGATACCTATGAGGACAGACTTCAGTTTAGAGGCAAAAGGGAAGAAAGAGACATATTAGAAAAGGTACCATAAGAGAGGCCAAGATGTGGAGGTGTGTGTTTAGTTTACAGGACAGTATATCGAGGACGTGAACTGACCTTCACCCAGCTGTGACAAGATTGATTGTTTTCCGCGGCATATTGTCCTATAGATAATTGGAAATACATGTAGAGTCAATAAGGAAAGTAATGTAACAGCAGTAACTCTAGGTGAAAAACCTTGCACCTGTAAGTGAAGTGCAGAATTGCATTGATGGCATTAGCCTCTCCGGAACTGACATCTCCCTCAAACCCAGGAAGCAAAGGAATCACAACAAAAACTCTGTACTTTTTCTGCTCCCTGCAACAAGACGTCAACAGGATTTTACTGTATTGACATGAACTATCAAAGAAATAAAGAGTAAATGTGGTGATACCTGTGTGCACGAAGGATCCTTTTTGCTATCGCATCTCCAATCCCATTGTTTACTGTCTTTCCATCAGAACAGCTGATGAAAAACTGGTTCTGCACAAAATGAAAAAAAGGCAAATGGTGAACATGAAGGGATTGAGAAAACAAAAACTTTGCTAATAAAAAGAGAAAATATATAATCTTGTACAGTGTTACCTCAATGTAGATGAAGTGTTCACTCTTCTCAATAGTTTCAAGATAAGCGCCAAGAATCGAGCTCTCACATGTTCCTGTCGACCACCGATCTGCCGAACGCAACACCTAAAAAATACAGTTTATTATTTATTGTTAGATAAAACCCCATTTTCATTCATTTATTTTGCCTATTTTTGCAATCCCAAATGGCTACTAACTGGATAATGTCTTTAATCTTGCACTGACAGAAACTCAACAAAACATAAAAAGTAACCCCTTTGTGACCCAAGGGTCTGTATTTGTCCCCTAAACCTGATTAAGAGTGTACTAAAACCTGATAGGAGAGCATGTCCAGGATCGGTTTCAGGTCACCACCCACAGCCACAGCAGAGGAAGGCAACATGCAACAAAAGCTAATGTCATTCAACACCTAGAGTCTGGCCAAAGAACACCCCTCACAGAAACACAATGAGGGCAGAGTGTATACTATAACTCTATACAGTACATTCATGGAATCTATTTATGTACACAGGTAGGCTAAACATTCAAGAAAGCGGATGTCAAAAGGCTCTAGTTTCATTAGTTGCATTATCACATTCACAAAACACGTATCGTAAAATAGTATGTAATCTACCAGTAATAGTAGACAAGAATAATAATAAAATAAATAATTCTCTTCAAAGGATAAACATGGACACAATTTTCCATTTAACATCTGAGGCTACAGAACCTTCTAATGCTTGTGTGAATGAAAATGCTGAACTTTTCCAACAGCATTAATGTAAATGACAATTTTTGGTATTTCTTAGATATATCTCTGATCTAGTAAGTGCCACTTTGTGAAAAGAAGAACTAAACTTAAATAAATGTCATGTGGGATAAGTCTTTGTGTAGACGACAGTATTGTACAATGTACTCAAGGCTGGAAAACATGTTTTTAGGCTCATGGCTGTGGGTTCAGTGCAAAGACTTTAGTCCAGGGATGTCAGGTACTTGTATATGAGATTTCCCCATTGCTGTAAAAATCTGTTTATGGTCATGGCTGCATATTATTGATACAGAACAGAATAATCCAAAAATGTCTGCAAATATTCAGAATACCACAGATCATCAAATCTGATGTGACACATACCTGCACTCTGGCTTTCCTGGACCCAGGCACAGTGAATGGTAGTTCATCAGCGGTGCACTGAGACTTGGGGAGAAGGTACGGGTAAAATTCATCCTTGTATTTGCTCTTAAAAATCTGGGGATTTAATAAATAATACTGTTATTACACTTATGACTTTTTAGTTAAAATATATCTTTATAATTAATGACGCTGACCTTAGTGAAGTTCCAGCGTTGAATGAAGTGACGTGCTAGATCTCTGGCTGCTTTTCCGTGAATATTTGCTGCAAGATCCCTCCATGGCATCCGAGGAACTTGAGTACGATCGATGTTATCTAGACAAACAACAAACAAACAAAACACTCATCAGGTAAGACATACAAGAAACATACAGTAAATAACACATGTATACATTCTAGCACATTTATACAGACACTTTATTATATGCAAACCATAAAAGCACTTTTTAATCAGCACTTTAGGTTAGGACAACCAGCACCTACATTGTTACTTTATTGAACTGCATCATATTGTATATTGTACTTTGTTATTCTGCTGCTAAAACTGGGCTGAATGACAAATTTAATCTGAATATTTCCTTATGATTCCCATGACATAATCAGTAGGTATCAGTATTAGATTTGTATAAATTAACCATGTTCTATTTTTATGGGGATTGTCCTATGTATGCATGGATCTGTGTATATGGTTTACCAGGTTTTAGTTATCACCTGCAGACTGTATTAATTTCTTCAAGTATACAACTCACTATAACTTATTATTGGCTTTGACAAATTATGAAGGGATGTGTTTGTATGAATTTATTCCTATTTGAATTCACAGTTACCTGTATCACCTTATTTGACCTGTCACCCTAGGGTGCTCCACCCTATTTAACCCCTCCTAAGAGCATTCTACCATTTTGCCTGAAGAAGGCCTTTGCAGTGTGCGGTATTTCTCCTTGTTGAAGTTTATTGGGCTGTTCCCTCTTATCCGACCTGTCCTTACAGATTTACCTTCAAAGGGTTTGTCCAATTGGTCCCAGTCTTTTTTGACAAAGTTGCTGTAGTCTTTGCCAAGCCACAGTTTAGTGTTATCAGTCAGGTCCTCTGGGTTGCTCACTGCTTCCTTCACTGCTTCCTTCACTGGTTCAGATGGAGTGGCATCAATCTCATCATTTTTCTGTAAAAATACTGGTTTGGTTTAGGCATGTTCTTAAGAATAATATCAACAAAAAGCAGATTTATTTCCTTACATTTGATAAACTGTTGTCTGCTGATCCTAGGTCAGTGAGCAGATACTGACTGTCATCCCAGCGCCCAAAAGCCAGGTCGATGCCTCCAATAAAGGCTACAGTTTGGTCAATAGCCACCATCTTTTCATGGTGAGCCCACATGAACACAACAGATGAGACGTGATCTGGATGACGCATTACCTGATAAACATTCAAGAAGAAATATTAACCAAAAATACCAATGTAAGAACACATGTGTTACGTGTTATGTACAGACCTTGATGTTAGGGTGATTATCCATGAGGACTCTCTTGCTGTGCTCACTGTTGATGGCAAGAGCAAGCTCCAGCTCTTTGTAAAGTAGCACACAGATTTTCACTCCTTGTTCCTGTTAAATATATATAAAAAAAAACACTTTAAACAACCTGAAAACTTTTATATTTTTATTATATATCAAACTGAAAGCATGCATACTGCTTTGCGTTTGAGGATCTCATCCAACCTCCAGTAATTGTCAGTTGCAGGTCTCTTTAGGAACACCTCAGGACTGAGCCTAAAAAAAAAAAAAAAGCAAAAAGCAAATATTAATAAACTGTTAGACATCAACATAATATAGGCACTGAAACATAAATAAACTGATTTATTAAGTCAAGATATTATATAATTAACAAACTATTCATCTTTGTCTCCATTACTTACCACCAGTCTGTGATGAAGATTTCCTCCTTAGCTTGTTCAAGTGCATCAGCCAAGTCTGCCATGTAGCCACTCCCATTGACATACCTATGTCCAAAATGATTAAAACATGAAGTATTCGTAGATCAAAACTACAAATACAATGGAGAGAAATGATGTATCTGACCATTTGGTGAGGGTATGATCTCGTGGTGGAGCAAAGCCTTCAAACCGTTGTAACGTGGTGTAGTCACAGGACTCTGCGAATCGGTTGATTTCATGACTCCACCAGTGAGTCTGTCTGTAGCTGCTGCACTTGATAATTAGGCTCCTACAAACACACATTAAACATATTAAATCATACTTGTCAGTCATGAAAACACTAGCCAACCTTCCAGATGCCAACGGTAGATCTGAATTTTGGCTAGTAACATATTCTCTCAAACTAACCATTTTGGACAGTTTATACAGAGGCCTAGTTTATGCCTGACTTTGTGCTTCTATTAAAAATGACCTACTAATTTTGGAAGTAACTAGTGGCTCATTACATATAAAGCCTTTAAAGACTTTAACAGTCTCTTATTAAACTATAAGAAAACATTATTTACAATTGCCTTACACAAGCAAAAGTATAGTGTTTTTACTAAATATTCTAAATACCTGTGTCATTGTTAATATCATTGTTAGCTGTATAGAATATTGTTAAACATAAACCTCAACTAAACTGTGAGTAAAATTCTTTGTGACTGGTACCTTTTGAAGAACGCTTGCCATAGTGGTCACTGACTAAATAAGTTAATGTCTAGCGCAGCCGACAGCAAACTTACCGAGCGAAATTCTCAAAGCAGACTCCATATGTTGTGTCAGTGTGAGAACGGCCCACTTTCACTTTGAACTCTGGGTCGAAAAGCAGCACAAAGTTTATACTGCCATTGTCCCTGTTCATGTACATGAGGAAAGAGTCTTTGACCACCAGCCAGCGGCGCGACCAGCGGAAACAGACCCGGTGATGGCCGATGCAGTTTAAGCCCAGGACACGATGACCCCCCGATCTCTTGATGATAGGCCCCTCTCTGGAACAAAAAGCACTTGGTGTTAGCTCCAGTCATAAATTCACAGACAACAAAGTCTAAACCAGGGCTAAACCAAGTCTAAATCAGGATCATTCAGGTCTTAAACTAAACTGAATGTGGTTTAGTTTCCCTCAGCTCACAGTGGTCAGAAATGCTGAAGTAAAATCATTTTGTCACATACTCAGTATTTGTAAAACCTCAAGTAAAACCCTTACAGACAATGTAACTCACAAGCCTTTGGGTCCGAGATCCGTGATGAAGGAGACGGCACCCACAGAGAGAAACTCCAGCTTAATAAAAGATAATGATCATTTCACACATTATAAGTGGTTTGTTAGAATGCATGTCTGCTATAGATCATACCATGCTGTGGTCATTCCTACAAAATACATTTTCCAACAACTCATTCAGGTATTCTTCAAGGAATTTCTGCAAAGGAAAAATACTCAATTGAGTAATACTGTAGAAACAATACAATGTCCACTATAGGTGGTGTGTAGATGTTGATATAGTTTTATACATCAGGAGAAACTGATTTAATACCATTTTGCTTGAAGTTCTTCTTGTCCGTTCAGTCCCGTGCAGACTAGGCATCTCCTCTGACATGTTTCGCATCTGCTGCCTCTCCTTTGCAAATCTTTAGAAAATATTTGAATATTCAAACTTAATATAGCTTCTGAAATCTGACACATCTCACTAGCTGGAGTTTCAGGTCTTACAAAAACTCACTTTCCCACAGGCATAATGTGACGCATCATTCTGTGTTTGTAGAGGTCTCGATGCAGCTCCTGAAAGTGCTTGTACTTTCTCTTCACAGTCCAATGAAACGGTCCATGTGTCAAACGCACTGTGTACAGTGTCCCTACGCGCACCTACAATCAGACGTGTATTGTATTCAATGAAAATACATAAATAAGTCCTCTTAAAGTTTATGCACAGGTTCTAGGTATAATTAGGCCCCGTATCACAAACGAGTTGATTCTATTCCATTTCACCTTGGATCTTGTGGTGTATTTCTCGGTGTTGTCCACGTGACATGTGACGGGAACGCCGGGAATCAAATATGGAATTCCTTTCTCTTTCATTTCTGGAAGATGATGAACCACGAGGAATGGGCGTCCTTCTGTGATTTAAAGAAGAAAGAACTTTTTACATGTTTTCTTAGGTCCAGCTGTTTAAGCTTTACGTGCGGATGCATTTACCACTGCTGGACATAAGGGCATCGATCTCGTCGGGATTGAGGATGTGGAGGTCGTTTGAGAAGCGTCTCCTGCTGACCTTATGAGCAGAAGAGGCCTCAGCGAGAGGCTCAATCACATAGTCTGCACTGCCCATTGTGGAGGTCAGTACTGTGAGCCAGAAGCTGAAACAAAAACTGCACATGAACAACAACACATTTACAGATTAACATGTATAGTATGTATAGTATGTATAGTATGTGTAGTATGTGTAGTATGTATAGTATGTATAGTATAAAACAAAGTCTAGACATCTGCCAAAGCCAACATTCACTCAGCTATTCCTTCAAAAGTAAAATGTTAGATTGACTTTGATACATTATGATCTATTAATCAATCTTACTAGACAGACTAATAGTTGTCCCATACATTGTTAAATAATCAACCAAAATTTTACATTTGTATCCTCTGTGTACTTTAATTCTACAGTAACTAGCTTAACACACAAATCTAATAAATGCCTGGATAGGTGTATTGGGAAGTCTTTCCTTGCTAATAACATTGCGACATAGGAAGTATATGCTGAAGCCTGCAGAGCTGCTAGAAGAGCCAAGTCTAGTGTGCGTGGGTGAGACTCTCTGAATGGCTGCCCGTTTCCAAGGCAACAGAGCAGCAAATAGGAAGCGTGTGCATGTGTGAATGTGACTGAGAGAGAATAGAAACATTCGCTGACGTAAGAAAAGAGACAGAAGCTCCATGTGGTTGAAAGGTTAGCTGAGGCAAACATTCAAGGTCTGTTCTATACTACAGGACACTACAGACTGAAACAGCAATGCACTAACTGTGGCACTTTGTGGACAATAACATATTTGCATCATAATTGTGTTGTGAAGAGCTAAGAGAGAAAGGACATGAGATGAGTCCATTATCAATGTCTCAGGCTTTCTGTAACCACAATACATCAAGCAACTCTATGCCTGAATCAGATAACATTATTTTGATAATCTGTGTGTAAAATAAACAGTGATTGACTTTATAAGAGTTTATTATTCATAAAGTTTGAAGATTAAGCATGTATTTGTTTGTTTATATGTCGACCCAGTTCTAAAAGGGGGGCTTAGGTAAAACTCCACTAATGTTGGTCAAAGTGGTATCTCACAAATTCCTGATTTAATGTTGCTGTAGAGGTACAGTAAGATTATTAACAGTTCTCGGGAACACTCCTGTGTTAGCATCTGTGTTAGCATCTCTTCACTGGCTTCAGTTGAATTCAGAGTCAAGTTTAAAATCCTTCTTCTAACTTACAAGGCCCCATCCCATCTCAAGGATGTATCCTGCCTTATCATCCGAGCTGTGCACTTTGATCTCAAAATACAGGTTTAATAGTGGAGCCAAGGATCTCTAAAGGTACAGTTGGAGGAAGAGCCTTTAGTTTCCAAGCTCCTGTTTTATGGAATCAACTTCAGCTCATGTCAGAGAGGCTCCTGCTCTATAGAATCAACTTCAGCTCATGTCAGAGAGGCTCCTGCTCTATAGAATCAACTTCAGCTCATGTCAGAGAGGTTCCTGCTCTATAGAATCAACTTCAGCTCATGTCAGAGAGGTTCCTGCTCTATAGAATCAACTTCAGCTCATGTCAGAGAGGCATACACAGTCAAGGTTCGACTCAAAACCTAGATGTTGTGGGAAGTATGGAGTGGAGCAAAGAGCACTTTCCTTTGGCTCTTTCTACGTCTCTTCACTTCTACACTTTACACTTTATACTATTGGCTCTCTTCATTTCTACACGTCCTGGGACAGTCCTTTTTGTTTGTGTGTTATTGATTGTCTACCTTGTTTATTGTTTACATCCATCTCTGTCTGTGAAGCCCTCTGGGGCAACATTGTTTTGATATAGGTCTATACAAACCAGCTTGAATAGAGGTCAGGAGATGGACTAAAGTAAAATAACAATAATGATGGATCACGTACTTTACATCAGGGTCAGGAAAAGCATTTTTATTTTATGTAACAATATATGAGAAATCTTACAGACTTCATGTTTTAATTCTTGCACTCGTTGAGGTACTCCAGGTTATTCTTTTAAATTTTTGAGATTAGTTGTGAGGTGTCCCAGGAGGGCGTGTTCAGGTCAGGCCAGTCAACATACCTCTCTTTTGGATCTGGTTACAAGTAACATACACTAGGCCACGCCTCAGGCACGGACTACTAGGTTGGATTACAATGAGCCAGGGCTTGACATTAGCCAACTGGCTAGAGGCTAGTAGAATGTATTATTGTCTAAATCACATTTAGCCCAACTTTGTCCAGTCAGATTGTTCACATATCTTAACTACTTTTGGCCTAACTATCTGCTGCTAGGCCTATAAATGTAAAGTAAATCATCACTGGAGGTAAAATAGTGAAGCCTTTATTGAAAAATTATTCATATACACTACACACGAAACTACATTTCAACATTAAATTGTGGCTAGCAAAACTCCTACCTGGCTAGTAGTACATTTTAAAAAACACTAGCCTTGATGTCCAGTAGTCAAGCCCTGATTACAACCATAATGACCTTTGATGGGGGCACAATGACCTTTGATGGGGGCACAATGAACTGTCTTGGCTTAACAGTATTACATGTATTAATTGTACACAAACCTTTCTTTGCAAATCTCAGTAATACCCAATACAGCCAACGTTCACGTGATTTATGTAAAGTTTCTGCAAATAAATACTGCGCACGTGGCTGTCTAAGTGACTCATATCATGGGTTTATAAGAAATGCCACCTAATACTAATGTAAGTCTCTAAAAGGAACATGGAAGGAATGAATTCTGTCCCTGGACAACCGTGTCATTGTCACTTGACTCTGAAGTCACACGGTCACTATTACGTGGAAAATGGAAACTCACTAAAATCGTGTCCCCACGTGAAGAAAACGCAGTGAGTCGTTCAATAAGTAAACTTCATATTCCAGTAGTGCCTATTCTAGTAAAGACGATTAAAACTATCCATTCCAACTTCCCAGATGATGTCAAAATGCTGGATTTGTATCTACAATGGTCTCCACCCATCCTCGGTTTCCTTCGGCGACACATTCCACAATAAAATGCCTTGAATCGCAAAGTTATTCACAAATGTCACCTGTCGAACACCAGCTTGTAGTATATTTAGGTGATAATACGGGGATATACGGAGCTTTGTACCCCAGTGATGCTGAGAAGACGCATAAGTTTTGACTGGGTCGCACTGGCGCTAGCTAGACAAGCCTCCATCTCAAACTAATAACGGGGATACTTACCTCAGTGAAATACGGCCACCCCGAATTCTTTGCGTAAATCCTCAGTCCAAATATTAGATCCTAAACAACAAATACAAGGGAGAAAGTTGTTTTCATAAGATACTTCATTTTGTGTTCCTATTAGCTGCTGCACATTGACTTAAGTCCCACCCCCTGAGCGTTGCTGTGCCTCCTGTACGCAGGCGAAAAGAGAAAAGACTCTCCCAAAGTGGTTCTTCAAGACTTGGCATTGAAGGTCTGTGGTGCGCGTTCAAACATTTAGCAAAACAAACAGAAGTAGTGTTTCGAATGTCCTGTAATAACAATGCTATGCAGCCATAACATGACTGGAACATGCCATGGGCAAGTCCCGACTAGACTTGGTAAGGGGGGGGCGCTGGCTCACATGTATGTAGGAATGTTTTCAGAAGAGGGGCGGTGTTCGTAAAAACGTAAAGAAATTATTTCAACCTACTGTAAAATAAAACAGCAGAAATATCGATGAAGCCTAGGTCCCAGGACTGACATACTAAAAAAAATAAAAATAAAAATAGACACTCGCGCACTTATATTTGTCACGTTTTCTCTTTTGAGCAAAGCTAATGGGACACAATAGCTGTAAAAAGAAGATGTTCAAATCTAGGGTCGTTCATCCTTTAGCTTCTGACGGTTTTTCACAATTTAAAAATCAGTTTTTTTTATAGACGATCAAGTCCTCGTGGCGCAGGTCGGTAGTTCCGCATCATACCACCAGAGGACGCCCAACAACAAGGTTTATGCTGTCAAAGCTACGCGTCAAAGAAGAAAATGAAGATAATAAAACACACACACATTGTTTTGCTGTTTAAAAAAAATCAAAACATAATGCTCAAAACAAAATATGTAGTTTACAAAATGTGGTAGAAGAAGAACAATATTCCTCTTAGCAACTGGGCTGGATTTGCTCAAGAGACACGTCTCTAACTAAGCAGCAGCTGCAAACAAAAAACCTGCTGCCAGTCTAATACTGTATAGTCTTAATAGTTTAGGGATCCGTTGGTAAACCATTCCTAATCTGATTATTGTTCACTGACTGCTCCCAATGGGCCATCATGGGTTTCTTAACTGGCATCTGCACAATCAATAATTGAATTAGAGAAAACTTGTAAACATGTTTGGTGCCTATATATGGAAGTACTGGAGAAGTGTGTTCAATGATAAGATATTGTTTAAATACTGGTCCTATTCCCTGCAGTGTAAACATGTGTTTTTGTAAATGAACACCGGTGCATGATGTTCACTCAAGGCCTCGTGGTGCAGGTAGTTCTGTTTCACACCACTGGGGGCGCACAACCATAACTTTAATCCTATGTAATAGGCATACCCTAACTAGAAAGAGCTTGGAGAGTGCAGACCTCTGCCAAGGCAGCTCATTTCCACAAATCACTCCCAAAATTTTTATCAATTGGTCTTGTAATTGTCTGATTTTTCCTGAAAATTCTATTCAAATTGGTGCTTTTTGAGTAAAGTTGCTAACAGACGCCATTCTTTAAAAAAAAAAAAATCCTGGATCCAGATGGTGATCCGGATCACTCCCAGAATCTAATCAATTGTTCCTCATTTTCTTCCAGACATTCCCTGAAAATGTCATCCAAATCCGCTCTGTAGTTTTTGCGTAAAGTCCTACAACAGAATATGTTTATTAAGATCCACATGGTACAATAACAAAACATGATGCACATAATAAAATATGTAGTCTATTTACAAAAATAAAATTGATACAAAATTTAAAACGATCCTCGTTCAATCCATCTGTGCATTTGAAGACTAATAAATAAGTGAATATTATAAGGCTTTGATTGGGAGTCGGTGGCTCACGTTACATGCACACATTCTCAACATAAGACAGTACATGCAGTGAAACTTAATAGTGGCTCCAACACCCTTTGGTTAAATGCTGTAAAATCTATTGTGCGGTAAGAAATGGCTCAACATACTGTGCCCTAACGTGCACTGCCTGAACTAAACAAGGGATTTCCAACAAAACACCACTTCTGTATAGCTCAACATGATCTGGTCAAATCCGGGTCCTTAGCCCAGCGCTCTCTGTGTCTTAAGCCAAAACAGAGTCAATGTCAAATACTGTGTGTCCTAATAAAATACAGGCACAACTATGTATTTGAGCCAGTTTGCAGGATTGCTCAACGTTATGACCTGCATGAGCTACTATCCGGCCCATTGTAAAGATAGTGTCATATCTTTTTTCTTTTAACTGGGAAGATATTTTTTGTTCTCTCCAGGAAACGGGAAATCCGGCGCTTTGTTGAAGTGTCCATTTAGGAAGATGGCCACAGAGCCGATGATGAAGAGGAGAATGGCAGCCCAGAAACACACCTTGTCAATCATCTTTCCAATTAGTACCCAGCTTTCAATCTCCTGTAGTGAGGAAGATGGAAGGTATTGTCACTTCTATGTTCTCTATAAATCCTCATTATTAGACGTTAAGTCATTAGCAGGTCTATCACGGGTCTATCACAGTATCAACTCAGATGTTATCCTTCCAGGTACCATTTTAGTGAAATACGTCTAAATCTACGGAATTAAATAGCAATTCATTTCAGAAGGTCTAAACCAGAACTAAACCAGAGCTAAACCAGAACTAAACCAGAACTAAACCAGAGCTAAACCAGAACTAAACCAGAGCTAAACCAGAGCTAAACCAGAACTAAACCAGAACTAAACCAGAACTAAACCAGAGCTAAACAAGGACTAAACCAGAGCTAAACCAGAGCTAAACCAGAACTAAACCAGAGATAAATCAGAACTAAACCAGAGCTAAACCAGAACTAAACCAGAGCAAAACCAGAACTAAACCAGAGCAAAACCAGAGCTAAACCAGAACTAAACCAGAGCTAAACAAGGACTAAAACATTAAAGGTGTAGCCTGTATGTTTCCTAACATAAAATGCAAAGCTATAAGATAAGACCCAGTGATGTAAAAAGGCTTTTGGCCTCTACAGCACCATCAGACCAGAGTTTGACCAATAGAAGTGGAGTTTAACATTAGCCCCTCTCTGACGACCTACTTTACCATAGAACAGGGCCTCTGAGTACCACTCAAAAGAGCCTGTACCACAGTTTGGGAACCTCTTTTCTACCATAAAGTCATACTCACAGATCCAACATTGTTCTGTTGTCGAGTGCTGTCTGCGATAAAGTTACAAGCATCAACACACTGCTTGATCTCAGGAGCAGTTTGAGCCAGACTCTTGTACAGGTTAGCTGTGCTGCTCACATCGATGTTGTCCACTGGAAGAATACAATATACAAACATATAGTTAATAGAGAGTTTTGTTTTCAATGTTTTCAATAGAAAATTTGATGAAATAGGTGATTAGATTTAGTATTTTGACAGATGATTGAAGGACAGGCATATTGAAGGGAAAGCCTGCACTGTCAAAACTGGAGTTAAATCAAAACCTACTGAAGAATAAACCAGATCTAAACCAGAACTAAACCCGGCCTTAATTTTAGGACTGAATTAGTTTTTATGCACAGATGTATGTAAATTAAGATGATGTATTGCAATAAATGTTTTTATGATATGATTGCCCTATATTAATAGTGACAGCCCTACAACCATCTTGAAAACACATTGCATACAGTCAGTGGCAGGTTTAGTGATTTGGGGGCTCCAGGCGGACATGGGCAGGGGGCCCTCCGTATTTGGTCATCTATTTTACCAAATTATGTTTAGTAATTACCAAGACATATTAGTTTTAAGTTTCCTTTATAGGGGCCCTGAAACCTGGGCCCCTAAGCAGCTGCCTACTTTAGCTGTACAGTACTAACCTATGGATCTGGTGAGGCCATGTCTTTCTCTCTGTTTGTCAAACATCATTTCACTGCGCGGCTGTTTTAACACATATTCTTCTGCTCTCTGCATCAGACCGAAGGAGCTCCTGCGCCGCTCTTTTATTCCGTTCACTTCTGTCGTCTCTTCAGGTTCGTCAATCAAAGGAGACATGCCCAGAAACCGCGGTATTATCTCAAGAAAGAGCTGCACAAGGTAACAATATCATATAATTATAGGTCTTCACAAAGTCATAAAACTACTGTACTCTGTAAATATTTTAGGCTGGTATGAAGGCATGCTGTAAGTAGCTCAGTTTACAAAATGCAAAGTGAGCCTTGAGAAGAAACATCAAAATCCAGTTTAGCTTTAATAGATATCAGGTTTGCGTAACTTAATCAGGGTTAGTAACTCGAACCCAGAAGAATAAAAATAATTGAAGATACTGTAAAAATCCTGGATGCTCATGGTCATCCAGATCTAAAGTATTTTGCTCACTTTGCATTTTGAGATACAACTGAACAAAAACACAACCTTACTAACCCTTAACCCCCTAACCCCTAACCCCATAACCCCTAACTATAACCCTAACCCTACTTCTAATCCTAACCCAACTTTACTGCATTTCTTAACATGTAGATTATATACATACTCACATGCTTGACGCTCTCGGACATTACATGAGTGCTCGGGCTGCGCAGAGAGACGTTCAGTACCACAATTTGATTAGTGGCAATAAGAGTGGTCACCGACATCACAAAGATCAAGTACCTATAAAGGACATCAAAGTGAGTTTGAGTTGATATAATAATAAAGTGATACTGCACGAGTCAATACTTATAGACTCACTTTCCAATGAGCGGCACGGACAGAGATGTTTCAGGAATCTTTTGGGCAATAAGAAACAGGAAGACAGTTTGAGCCAGCAAGACTGATATAGACACTGTCAACTTCTGTCCCCCAGCTGGAAAAAACAAAGACAATGGTCTATGGTCTATCCCAAAGCCTATATTTTGTTGTGCATTCTGTGCTAACCTTGCGCTGGGAGAAAGTAGGCGAGAACGACCAGTGAAGAGATGAGGGAGCATGGCAGGATGATGTTGATGATGTAAAAGAGAGGTTTTCTTTGAATGATCAGGTTGAAGCTGATCTCCTGATACTCCAGATCTTCGGGAGAGTAACGAGTGTTGATTATTTTACGGGCCGGACGGTGAACTATAGCCCATTCACCGTTCTCTATAAGAAAAACAGAACATGGATAAGATCAGACAATATTTAGGTCTTATTGGCAGGTATTAGTCCATATTATGATTGGCCATATTAACTGATATCAACTTTCTTGATTGTGTTTAGCACTTTAGAATCATTGGTTTCAAATATAAAGGTCCTATATTTCGCCTTTTTTACAGTCTATTTTGGATACAATTAGATTAACGTTTTACATTTTGTGGAGCTCCCACTTGGACTCGGTAACAAACCCTCAGATTAGGCGCCTGTATCTTTAAGAGAGGACCAAACCATTTGTGCCGAGTTTTCGGGGATTTCCAAAAATAAACTCCAACCACTTTAGTTCTTCTGGGATACAAACAAAGCCATGACACCCTCACAGCTGAACACACATCTTCTCAAATCAGATATGTTGTTAAATAATGATAGGCTGGCAAAGTAGAAACAATGCTTCCCTGGGTGTGTTTGTTGACAGTGCAGGAGCAGGCTTTAGCACTTCCTAGAGAGGAATGTTTTGCCATTATTTGTTGCATCCCTAGTATTTGAGATAATCAACATAAAAGATGACATGCACAAATTAAATAAAACAAAACTTTGGGTATGTGTTTGAGATAGAGAAAACATTATACAAGCTCAGAAAAGTAGATTTTGTGCAATATAGGACCTTGAATTAGGTTCCTCTGTTTTTATTATTGTTTTGCCTTATTTGTTTATTCTTTGTCCCATCCCATAGTTTGAGAAATGATTCAAATTAATATAGTTGTACCTGTAAAGGCCTCTGGATCGATGTCAACCCACTCAATTGTTTGCCCATCCTCCGCCACTGCCAAGGTCAGCTCGACTTCATTGGCACTGTACGTCTGTGACCTGGCATCAAAGAAATAACTTAAATAAGCATGATTTAAAAATGATTCAACTCTTCTTAGCCATCTCCCACCTGAATGCCAGTGTGCAATTCTGATAGTCAAATGGGAAGTATGTGATCTCAATGGCACATGTGCTCCGGTAGATGGCAGGAGGAAGCCAGTACATCCAGCCATCATTGCTGATCAACACATTGGCGTAGTAAGCCACATCAAACTTGCCATCAATGCTGAAAAATGTAAATGAAATCAAGATCAAATTAAAGGCGCTACAGAGACAAAATGTATATAATAAATGCAAAGGGTGAGAATCACAAAGTAGGTCCTAAAATATAATCTATGAACAAAAGATGTCAACAGTTGTTTACCCATTATTATTCTATATTTAGATAATTATACAGTACAGACCAAAGGTTTGGACACACCTTCTCATTCATTGAGTTTCCTTTCTTTTAATAATAATAATAATAATAATAATGCATCAGTTTTATATTGCGCTTTTCTTGACACTCAAAGACGCTTTACATTACATTATTCATTCACTCCACAGTCACACCCGGTGGTGGTAAGCTACTTGTGTAGCCACAGCTGCCCTGGGGCACACTGACAGAAGCGTGGCTGCCAGTCTG
>JAVQKC010052704.1:0-17482 GCA_036025475.1 Philypnodon macrostomus | reverse complement strand
ATTTCCTGTTTGGTCCTCCAAAGGTTATAAATCAATGTGATAAGAAGTTCTCCATGGTTACTTAAAAACAGGTATCCTGCTGAGTCTGTTGAGGTCAAGAGGTCAGTTACACTACATAGATGAACAAGAGTCACTCTTTTGCTTAATAAACCTGGCATTTTAATCCAAAGTGGTAAATATTCACAACCTGCTGAGCATCTTATCTAAAATATATGACACTTTTTAAGCTTTCATTACCAATGGGCTCCAGAGAGAAAATACTGAGTTGTCGAACCACGTAGAAGCAATAAATGCCCAGAATTACTGTTACATGGGAATCATTTAAGACAAAGGATACATTTAAATTGTGAGCGACATTGATGAACTGACCTTGACTCTGCTTTAAATGTCCCTATGAGTTTTATGCAGATGGTTTTGCTGAATTGTGACAGTACCTTTGCAGGAATACTCCACACAAAATCTGGTTTGTCACCATTGCCAAAAGGATCATGTTGCATTGAAGCGGATTTTCACCTGCTGTTCCTGGGGATGTCACGGGGTCTGTCCTGATGATGTGGAGCAAAGAAGAAATGCTTGTTAATTAATATACATCAAAATCAGTGAACGCTTATGTGGATTTAAACGATTCTTTATTGTTTATTTGATTAGATTAAATGTGATTAATAGTGCTATTAAACCAAAATATAAGCCATTGTGAAATCTACTAACATTTTATTACCATTCAAGTCTATAGCTAAACAGGTAGAGATAGCAGAATCAAAGTCAAGTAAAAATACTTTGTACGGTACAGTGACTTGATGGAATGTTAGAATTGTTGTTTTGGGGAATGAGCAGTTGCAAATGAGGTGTAACTTCCAGTGAGAGTAGTAAGAGACAGTATATTTGTGATTTTTTCTCATTGGTTTAAATGTCCCAGAGTGGAGTGTCATTTGAGGATAAACTGTCCTCCCTTTTGTGACAATCCCTTTCATTGTGCTTGATCTTTTTATAGACTTTCAAAATGAATTCGTCCCGACTGCTAAAGCCGCACGACAATATGAAATTTTACCAAGACATTTTACACCATTCATTAACATGTGCATGAATAATGACTTAAATTACCATAAAGACCAAAATGTCACATTCAAAAGAGAACTGCTCTGAGAAGGAAAGCTGCTAAAATGGCATCCAGAGTGCCTTAACAGTTTGCTGTGTCACAAGTGAAACAAAGCCAGCAAAGGACGGGCAGAGGCGGCTGGGCCATCTGGACGTCTTCCTGATGGGACTTAATCTCCCTGTCTCCATGTGTGTCATCTCTACAGCTGACAGACCAATCAAACTGTCTATTCATC
Source organism: Philypnodon macrostomus (assembly GCA_036025475.1). Lineage (NCBI taxonomy): Eukaryota > Metazoa > Chordata > Actinopteri > Gobiiformes > Eleotridae > Philypnodon > Philypnodon macrostomus. The sequence continues at coordinate 16,151 of JAVQKC010052704.1, read as the reverse complement.
ACAGCAGTCTGCAGTCAATGATTTACATAAAGATTTTTTATTGAATGAAACTAATACTTTCACAGTGGTATAGTAACCACTACAAAATCTGGGCAGTAGTTCAATGGTTAAACTTTAGGGCACTCATCTGAGACATCTAACTCAGGGTCAAAATTTTTTTATATTTATCTTCTTTCACAAGTGTTCATGCTTGAATCTATCCCAGCAACTATGGGCCTTAGGTGGTGTACACCCTTGACAATGTCCAGATAGTGGATGGGCTGAAACAGAGACATACACAGACAACTATTCACGCTCACATTCATTCACTTGAGTCACTAATTCATATATATCAGATGCATGTCTTTGGGTGGTGGGAGGAGGCCGGAGAGAGCCCACAGTAACACAGGGAGGATATGCATGTTTGGAGAATAACCATTTTACAGTTCTTGTCAGCATGTCATTCTTGCTCTCCACTGTACATCTTTGTCAGCAGATCTTATTTAAGCCCGATTATTTTTAGCCTCCAGGTACACCATGCCTATTTTTGGTTATGTAGCCAACTGTCATCCACAAAATAGTGACACTTTCTTCTTCAAAACCACCAGCACGGATCAAAACGCACTTGCATCTTTAGCTTGAGGACATTCAAAAGAACATGTTTTGAGTTGCCATGGTGTCATATCAAATTTCTACCACTGGCACAAAGTACAGCTGGGAAATGGGGAGTTTTATTACTGGGAGCTGTTTCCTTAATACATCTTGTCTTTTTTTGCAAACAACTACTGCCCACACACTGTGCCACTTGCTTTGGCTCAAAATGACAAAAAATGAGCAAAAACAACACATTAATTCACAAATAACAAATTCTCCCTTAAAGCAACGGTGATGGATTCTGCATTGGGTTGAAAGACAGTAGCCTATGTGTCTTGTGGCTAAACAGGCTACATATAACGCACGCATGTACAGTATGTACTTAGCGTTTTGGCAAAAACTTCAAACCATCATTTGCAGCATGCTTTGTCTCCCACATGCAGCACAGATTGGTAGCAATTGAACAGTTTTGAGAATAGGAAGCGAAGGCAACTGCATTATCGCCGGCTCTAGTGTGGTAGTTGCCATGGAGACGAGTGTAGGTGGTGTACTGTGCTGTACTCGTACTGCTGCTAACGTAACGGCCACATAACTTTGCATCCTTCACAGTCAGTCACATTTCAGGGTTTTTGGTGAGAATGCTAAGGGTTAAGCTAGTACTGACCCCATTTTTATGCTTAAATGATGGAAAATTTGTTAATATCAAATTTTCATTGTGTGTTTTGATGTACGTCCAATGTTCATTATAGCCTATTTATTTTCCTATTTTATTAATATGAACACTGGCATTGTTACAGTAAAATGACAGTGAAGAGCGGAGCATAAATGACCTGTAGCACGATTCGATTGAATTGATCTTCCCAGATTAGCAGATTGTCATACTGTAAAAACACGATACAATCTTTTATGCCATATGATATCACACACCCATATACTGTCATTTGCATGTTACATAGTATGGCTTTCATCACATTTAAGTTATATGGCAGGAAAGATAAGGATCAAGCTATGAACTATGGTCCTTTTTAAGCCTACTACAGTTTGCTAATGTCAAAAATCTGTTTTTCTTCTTTTTTTAGGGCTTTTTGGTGAGAAAGCTAAAGGTTAAGATAGTATAAATATTTGGATGTATTGTTAGCCTGGCAAGCCAAGACGTCTGCCTTGCTTTTTTTTGCCTTTAAGTTATTAAATATTGACAGTTTTTGTGATGGAAATATTGTAAGTCAATATTTATTGTTATGTTTTGGTGTACTGTCATATGCACATTGTCATTTGCTTCTTAATTATACTTTTTGGAGAGAAAAGGCCTAGAATTAAGAATAAGCTAGTATTAAATGTTGATTTGATTACTGAAGAAGTACAGTTGTTATTAATCTGAATCCTGGCTCAAGATCTAGAAGTGGGTCCTATAGGACGCTGCACTGTGGTTGCCCACTGCTGACAGATTGCCCCAGTGTGGCACTGAAGGATGGGTCTGTGTTGCTGATGACCATCATGCAGATATCCCAGGACTAACATTGAAGTTGTTAGTATTTTAACTAAAATTACCTTTTAAGAAGCAGCCATTTTGGATTTTTATATAAATAGATTTAAATATAAAGATCGTTTTGTCATGTGACTGTTCTGCCTATATTTAGTTATTTTTTAATACTGGTTGCAGCATTCTCCATCTGAATTATGGGTATTGCACCAGAAATTGCATCATACTTGAAATCAAGCTTTTGAATAAAGCCATATGGGTTCTCCCTCACCCCGGTTTCTTGCTGACCATCTCACTTTATGCTCCGTCAGTCTCTTGATTTTTTTCCCCCTACAACGATATTCTTTTATCAGTTTCCATGGCGATGTGTGTCTGTGAGTGAGTGGGGCTGTACAGTGAAGGAGTCGGGATGTGTCATTTCCAGTTTTTATTCCTGCAAACATCACCGAGGATATGTCCCAACTTAGACTTTGACATTTTGGAGCCAGTTTCTGTAGTTCTGAATCATGCCATTACACCTCATGATGTATATTATAGAAGACACGCATTTTATTTGTATTTAGTTATTTTGCCAGTAGAGCTTATTGGCCATCCATGGACTAAATGGTGGGAATGGGGCAAAATGCATGCAATGGGGAATTTGTGGAAACTCTCCAAAATGGTTCTGTGCATGGGCCACTGCACGTATTACGGACAGGCTAAGAGAGGCTGTATACTGGGCATCCATAATGTTAAAAACAGTCAAGTATTTATCACCAATATCTCTTTCACTGTATTGTCCCACATTCAGACAGATGATATACCAAGAACAAATAGCACTAGTGAAGTTGCTATTAGTTTTTCACTGAGGCAGTTTTTTTCTTCTAATCCTTATTAACATCTGGAGCACTGTACCTGGCTTGAAATCATTCTTACTAACTGAATTTGGTTGTATTTGACATTGTTCTAAACCAGACAATATTGCTTTTATTGAGTGATCTTGCAATATTCACAAAATGCCAGCGATACAGCCACTAACTCTAACAGATACATTTAATGACGTAAAACAGTGAAATTCATTTGGATGATTTCAGCCCCTGTCTCAAACATTTACGTAAACAATGATTCTACTGATTATACCAGTCAGGTTACACTATAGGCGTTATAAATCTGATCTGATCTATGACGTTCACTAAGGTTTTAACAGTTAGCAATGTGCATTTATACGACATCAGATGTTTACATTGCTCTAGAGGATATCACAATCAAGCCCAGAACTCAAGCCTCCACACTTTATCACCAGAGAATATATACAAGCATTTATGATGAACAACATTGATGTCCAAATGAGTCACCCACAAAGCTTTACATACACAAGAAATCATTATGACTATTCATGTTTAGCTTATATAAGACTTACTCTATATATAGCTCAGCATCACACTTAGTACCGATGGAGAAGTACATGTGAAGGTGTGCATTTATTATTTTTTCGATTACATTCTTGCTTTATTTACCCCATAAAAATTACAGTGGCAATTATGGGCACTGTTGATTCACAGCAAGAACAGTTCCATTCCGGGAGTTTGTGAGACCTACTGGAGTGCATTGCTTTCTCCTTTAATAAAAAACCCCATTGGGGAATACTCTCGGTCCTGACCAAGATCCCGGCTCAAGATCTGGAAGTGGGTCCTATAGGACGCTGCACTGTGGTCGCCCACTGCTGACAGATTGCCCCAGTGTGGCATTGAAGCATGGGTCAAGAGAACATCTGATCTGATCTCCCCGTGTTGCTGATGTTCCTGGACCATCATGAAGTTGTTGGTATTTTAACTGGCTTAGGGTTATGGCCAGGACCATGGTTAGGGTGATATATTGGTCCCTGTGTCTGGTTAAGGTTAGGGCCAGAACATCAAGCGCTTATGATTGGGTCAGGGTCATGGTTAGGGTGGTATAGACCAACTGGACCAACAAGTATGATGGTCCTGGAACATCAGCAAAACAGAGAAATCAGATCGGCCGACAACATATTGCCTTTAGCGACAATAAAAATCTTGCCTTCACTATTGGTAGCACCTTGCGGTAACATTGGGCTATTGTATGAATAAAACAGATGCAGGTCAAATAAGGGGCAGCGTTTTTATAAAACTGAAGAATACAGGAAAATGACTACTCCTCTGTGCAGTACAGATACAAAATACGATTTCTGCTCTCCCACCCACTTGATCAAATCAGTGAAAAGCAGATTGCATTGTCTAATTTCAGTAATGTGAGCACGCTCTCTGTCTCCCAACAAAGCAGCTATGATGGCAACTTCAAGTGAGTGTGAGAATCACCAGAAGATATAGGCTTACTTACTATTGCTTAAATGTTCTGACTTTTAGGGTCACTTTTGGACATTCATCAGCAAACTGGAATAGCTGCCTCCCACTTTACTTCATGGATAAAAATAGCACTAATTATAATTATTTAATTTGCGTGTGAATATTAAGCTTTAGATAAAACCACAGTTCGTTAACACAGCTGCTTGGACCCAGTTTTTCTTTTTTCTTGAAGGACTCATGTGAAGTTTGTTAGCGCTCATTTGCATGCTGATTACTGGGCGCAGTGGGCGGCATAACTCCGGTCAGCGCTGCTTGGTTGGGTTATTTTGGGCTGCTTCAGACTCCAGTAGTGCTCCGAGCCTGAACCACGGCAGAGCGGGCGGGCGGGCTGTTTCTTCCCGCTGTCTATTACACACTATCTCCGCCCCCCAAGAGACGCACTTCACCATTTATACGGCACCTTTTCCTCACGCCCCGCCGTCGTTAAATCACATATTTGAAAGGCGAAGACGACAATTGGCACTGGATTCCTCTTCTTCCTCGCACTGGATTATGGAGACGTCGTTGAACTGCTTTCCAAGATTCAATCACGCAAGGTAAAAAAAAAACCCAGCTTGATAGAAGACGTCCACGGATGATATTGGTTTGACTTGTAACAGTATACGACTGGAATAATTGGTGCTGGTGCTTTAGTGGCGGTTTGTTGGAGTTGGCATAGCCCTCTGGCGTCACCATTTTGAAAAGATTTTTATTTTATGCTCGAAGCGCAGCGTGCTTTGGATGTAACAAGCAAAAAGCCCTAGCGCCGTTCATCTGTAGATTCAGTTCTCTCGGTGTTTAAAACGCTCATCTAATTGGCTCCAAGGATCATAACGCGCCACCAGGAGTTCACACAGTCACATGTGCTCGGAACAATTGTTAAAAATGACAAAAACCTCAATAAGGAGAGATCGTGCTTGTTTTGACAGAGGAAGTCGCGTAGAATGCATCACCGCTGATTTTTTTGATTGCACCGGAGTTACCGGGAGAGCGGGAGCCGAGGCTGAAGCGAGGCAGAGGGGCAGAGCTGCTGATGCCGTTGGCCAAGCTTCAATGATGGACTGAACCTTCACCTCGCATCCTCCACAGCCGCTTTGACAAAGGCATGTACGGACACATTGCAGCGTGAAGAGCTTCCCAATCACACCCCGGCCTCTAATTTCGGACACAAGACGACTACAGCATTTTTATTCAATCCTCTCAGGTTTATAACTGAGTCTACCTTTGCCCCAAAAAACTCACCGGGAACCTCAGCCCCCCTCCCAAAAGGTCCCAAAAAGTGCCCAAAAGTGGGAACTGTCCTGAGTCCGGCCCGTGCACACTCAGATGAGTTTATAAGGTTTCTTCTTCTGGGAGTCCTGTGTTTTTGGGTAAGTGGGGGGGCTATGGGACAGGTGGCGGCACATGATATTTTGTATTTTTGTACGTTAGCTATAGGCTAACTCCAAATGTTGTAGCCTAGCATTTAAATTGAGTTGGTAATGGTAAATAAATGGGTCACCTGAGGCTTTTATGGAGGCTCTGACAGTTAGCATGTGTCATGTATTTAGAGGCACTGCAGATTTTCCCGCTGATTTTTAGTACATTGTCTACCATTTTTCTTTTTGGTGGTCACCAGTGATGAGGTTTCTATTGAAAGAAGTTTACTGTGTCCGTATTGAGCTGTGACGACTTCTACATAGCATTAAAATATACCCCATTCAAACGATAGAGGGAATACACCTCTTTCATTGTGTGAATAGACCCTCTCACAACTGACTTGCAGTTCCTCTTACAACCTGTAGATGCACGGAGAGAGATGTATGTCTAGCCGTTAGCCCAGTTTCATTTTTGCATGGTCTCTTGCTGGTGACTAACTTTAGTTGTTTCTCTTTTGTGATACTGTTAATATTGAATAATTGTCACAAACACAGACCTGCCCCCCTCCCTTTAACTTTTAATGTTTTTCTCTCTGATCTGATTGTGTCACCACTGCCTCAGGTTTGTATCCAATGTAAATGAGCCACATTGTATTGTACTGTCAATTTTCACTCAGTGGTCGATCAAGTGACCGCTATAGCGCTAAGTCTCTAAATAGAACAGAACTCAGCATGTGCTCGGCAGGTGTCCCACAGCGAGTACGCCATTATTTATTCATATGTGTTATTTCAAAGTGGATCCCAGCCCAATCCTGCTGTATTTTTAGATTATATCAGTGAAGAAAATGATTGACAATGCTCTAAAGTTGACCATCCTGAACTTATATCTGCAGTGTGTGACAGCCCTGGGTTATTAGACGATGGTAAACGATCATCGGTTAATATACACTCGCTAACAGATGCTACAAATGCTAGTTACTAGAAATAGCTAATGGTCAACCGTTATGCAGACATGTTAAAAGAAAATACCCAGTGAGTGCCAGTTCTGTGGCCATAGAAGGCTGCACTGGCTCAAGATGATACAGCTACAGCCACAGTGGTACCAGGGCTACCTAATCAAGTGGCCAGTGAATTAATTGGAGCACGCTCAGAGCACCCCTACAACCAGTTGCACATGCACTAATAGACATAGTATTTACTTGGGTTAAACCAGGCTAAGGTGGTAATTCAAACCCCGTTTAGTAAAGATGAAAAAAGGCAAGTCTAATATCTTGATTATGCTGTGTATCAGAACCCCTACATAGTCAGTGTAGTGGAAGCAGTCTCGAATATCTCCACTTAATGAATTGTCCAACTCAGATAAGCCTGCTGCAGCGTGACTCATTTCCCATTGCAGGATATTACCGTCCTTTTCACTTTAACAACTCTCTCCATGGCTCTCTGTGTGAAATTATTTTGCTAAAATTATAACAAACCCACGAGTCAGTCAGTGTATTTCATTCCTGATTTTTTTTGGTGCTGCCAGCGCTAAGATTTGCAGTCCACAGAACAGTTGACAGCCGGCCGCGAGCTGATCCCATCCAACGAGTTACCATTGTAATTCCACTTGCTCCTCAGCCATCTTCAATGCGCCACGCAAGGGGGCTTTTTCTCTGGTGCCAAGGACATAGAGGCTTTGTCAGGCTGTTTGAATGTTCTTTCAAAAATGGAGGCACTCCTGTCAGTAAGCTGCTGTCCCGCAATCTTCTCAAAATCTATTCTTGTGCCATGGGACATTTTCTAAAAGGCCAGATGTGATATCTTTTTACCCTATTGGTCATTCTGTTCATAGATACACATATTATAACCTCTTCCATTGAATAACCAGCTATCTCTTGCTTGTACAATGTTGATAATACGAATAATAATGTTTTACACTTATATAGCTGCTTTTAAGATTTCCTTTTACAATGAACTTGCACACTGACAGAGATTTGGCAGCCACACCAATGACACAACCACATTTATTCATAGGTAATGTGGGTTAAGTGTCTTGCCCAGGGACACAACAACAGTAGACACATTTTTAAGCGGGATTCGAACCGATAACCCTCTGGTTGCGGCATTGTTAGGTAAATAGTTTTCCAAAATATGCAATTTATTTAGTTTATTTTGATTTACCCAATCATATGAAAATCTAAATCCAGTCAGTTGACCAAACCTTACCTTCAAAAGTTCACTTACATTTTTGATAGAACGGTTCTTACCAACATTTCATTAGTGATTGTAGGCTGCTCACATCTTTTGATCTCATCATGTTTATCCCACATAGACTCGAGGATCAGGTTTGTGGAGCTAAACCAGGTGAAGACTTACAACTAACTAACAACAAATAAATAATTTAGCATTTTGTAAAACAACACAAATACACACTAATAAAGGCTAATCATTTTGAAGGCATTGCTATTTTACTGATTTTGTCTAAATCATATGCACATGACTGTATCTCAACATTATCAGAAGAAAATTGTGTCTCACAGAAATAGCATTATGTGAGAAATAAACATTGATTTTTCAGCACAGACTCCAATCAATTACACAACATTATCACAAAAAACAGCATGTGGTAAAGGAGTATGAATGGTGGGCATCACAGTAGGTCAGGTGTTATTATAGAGCTATTAGCCCCATATTCACTCATTGAGCCCGATAGTGTGTGATTACTAACTGACACAGTTAACTACAGTTACTACATCAGTATAAATACATCTGCGCCATGTTGATTTTGATAACCAAATGTCTCTGAGATGGTTTGAACACATTTAGGTACACATTAGAGCAGTGAGTCAGGAGGCCTAGAGGAAGATTTGTAGTTAAAGAGTACATGAAGAAGCATACGATAGGTCAGAGAGAGATTACAGCTTGATAATAATATGGTAATAATGTGGTAATAAACAGGTAATAAACATCGTAATTATGTTTTTTTTGTGTATATATACCCTGTATTTTGCCTGGTACCAAGATAGTTAACTGCTTGGAGTAGTAAAGTCTATAAGGTTTGAATAGACATTTATGTTTGTTGCGTTTAGATCTCTTTGGTGACCCTTATGACAGCTTTCTCCATCTCTAACCCTAATCCTAATCCTATATCATTTTTTTGCTGTTTTGAAATGTTTATTGTTTTGGGAGTTGTCTCTAAAACTTGTATCTGCCATCCAGCTACATGGACACTTCTTCAAAGGCGTGGCTGCCCCATCAGGCTCAGTATGGGTTGGTTGGTCAAGCGGAGGTTTGCTGTGGTGGACCGGGAGTGTTAACCCCAAGTGAGTCAGCCGAGCCCTGCGCCGATGTTGAGTCTGTTGTTGGCTGGTCTCTGAGCTCGTGCAGATTTTTATCATTGTTGTTCATGTTTTTTCAATGTCACTTTTATGTGTTTTATGTGTGCTGTTTGCTGATGCCTTTGTTGCTAGTGGTAAAAAGTCCAATTTTTGTATACTTGTCAGTCCTTCTCTTTTCAATACTTACAAAAATAGAGCTATTCAATACAATGACATCCAAAGTCCATTATTCATTCACTCACACTTTTCTTTCACAGAACACTACTGCTATCAGCGTCTTCATAAAACATTTTAACTACAAAGTCAGTCCAATGTTCATCATAATATTAATACTATATCTGTTCACTTTTTTTTACTCATATGAACTGAACACTGGCATAAAAATGACAGTGAAGATGTAGCTCGATTCAACAATCTTCCAGATTAGCAGGTCATCATAACCCATGTCACAGTACAATCTTTCGTATCATATCACACGCGCCTAATTCATTCACTCTACAGCAGTGTTTCTCAAACTGCGGAAGACGTCCAAAGAGATCACATTTTATTCAGTCTTTCTCAATTTACCATAAGACTCCCTAAGCAATTAATGAGCACAGATAAGGGAAATTAATTGAGACAGTAGCTTTTTTATGCACACTACACAAACCCAACCTTTTGCATCAGTCTCTATGTCTCAGGGGTTATGTGGTCTGCGATTGTTTTCTCTATGACAAAGTGATCCTTGATTTGAAAAAGCTTGAGAAACACTGCTCTACAGTCACACATGGTAGTAAACTCCCTCTGTAGCCACATTTGCTCTGACAATGAGACTGACAATGACCCCTATGACCTGTACAACCACCTCCAATCACGCACATGCAATCACACATTTGTACATAGTCATGTGTCTTGGCCAAAGGACACAATGGCAGTATAAAATAGTTGGAGATTAAACCACCAGCCTCTCAGTTAGTAGATGACTTGAGCCACTGTCGTCTCACATTGTACAAAAATATCTCTGTTACTGGTCTTCATACTGGCCTATCCCGCACCGAGACGGACTCACCCACTGAGCCTGGCTTTGTCAAATGCTGTGAGTGTTATTTTGACATCCTCTAGGTTTTGATAGCACCATTTCGCTTTGTACTTCAGCTTTGATAGGCTCCTAAGTCGTCCCCCACTTTACGTCGCCACATGAAAGCAGCCGTTTGAGCTCTCTCTGGGGAAGAAGCTAAATTATTTTGTGTTGCTAATAAGCCAGTTAGTTGTTTCATTACAAATATTTAGCCCTACAGAGTACTGGAGACAAAGAATTAATTCACCAAAGCTAGAGACTTTCTCTTTGAAATCTGCATATTTTAGCTGTCATTTAGTGAAATGACAGCTCCTCAGCGCGGTGCCTGGAAAAAGCTGCAAATTACTGCTTGATCTTTTGAAATTCATTTGGTTTTGCACAACCAGAGCAAAAGCATTAAATACATTGGTATAAAGAAAGGTAGAGCGGTGCAGCTACAAACATGTTCCTATGGTAACTAGGCCACAGTCCTCCTGGCGAACTCGCTCGAACGGCAGAAGGATCGGCAGCAGTGGAATGGCTTACTGGAAACACAGTTGACATGGACTCAACTAAATTATGTGTTAGGCTCTCTTGCTTTCTTCACATCACAATTGTATTTCAAAAACCATTGTAAAACCGATTCTATCTATGAGCATAGTGGGTTCTGTTGCTATAGTCTGTCGTCCTATAAGATCCAATAGTGTTCACCCAGTGAGCCCAATGTTGATAATTAATGCTAACTCACACTGGAGCGCTCTACAATACAGTTATATGTTGTTTTCTCATTAAAAACAGGGTCAGGGTGGTTTTTGTTTCATTCATGCATGTTTGAGTAATCTTACTTGCTGCCCCACCACTACTTGTCCTTGTTTGCATTGGCTTCATAGAGAAGTGGCTGTGGTCAGCAGGGGGGAAAGAGAACCTTAAAGGGATATAAACCTAATCTGACATAATGTACAGTGTATGATTTTGGTACATTTTGTGATACCGTTATGTTTCTTGTTTTCCAAAAATATCCTTGTGTTTGAGGAGTGTGCGGTTCTTCTCCTCTCGCCCACACCGGACCAGTTTCCTCAACCCTCCACCCACTGCTGCCTTCAGAGCTCCACTATTCACTGCATTTTACATTTACTTTATTATATTGCTGTTTCTAAACATAGCATCGCAGTGGCTCTGAACACAGGAGAGTCACTTGTATTGAAACTGATGACACCTCAGGTAGTTAAAAATGATTGTAATGGTTGCTCAACCCCTGAGAACTTCTTGTTCTCACCCTCACATGTAAAGAAGCAAGTCATCATATGAGCTGTTAGTAGGAATGTAAGGAGTAGCTAACATAAAATAGCTCTGGGTATGTCCAACATGCATTTATTCAATGGATTCCAGTGCTTATCCCTGTTCTAGTTGTCCAAGGCAAGATCAAAACCAAATTTTACTATCATGACCCATGTATTTGCAGTTTGAATAAGACCAGTTTTACTTTATTATGAAATGTGATATGCTTCTGAAGTGTGGGCCGGCTCTTAATATTTACCAATGTTAACAGTGTAAAAATAACCGTATCGCGTTCTTGTACTCCATTTCAACTCGAAACAGCACATAGAGCTTGTTTTGTTTTGTGGACAGTTCTCGAAATTCAGTCTATTTGCTCTCTCCTGTTACTCTGTGTTTGGTAAATGACTGCCCGTGTTAAACCCTTGTCAGGTCTCCCGGGGTGATGCTGCCGGCCTGTCAGTCAGCCAGAGGTTGAAGCGCTGAGATCTCGCTGCTGTCAGTCCATCTCCTGATTGTTTGGACAGTTCATACTTAATGAATAGTCGCTTGTGATGGGCCTTGAATTTCTGAGTGCGATGTTTGGACAAAGTTTTTGGAAGCTGACCTTATATACATGATGATTCATGTGATCCATCCATTCCCCAATAAAGGGCAAAGAATAATTCTGATTAAGTGCATGCAGTTGTGTCATTGGTGCTCTTTGGGTTTGTGCCCATATTTTTTTGGTTTACATGCAGAGAATAAATCATCCTAGTATCATCTTTGTATAGACATTTTAAATTGGCTTAAATGCTAGACGTCTACGTTGTCTCAAAGTAATTTGTTGATTTGGTGATTGGTCTGTGTTTCTGCATGTATTGTTAGTATGTCCACACTGTGTTACTGCTGGTTCTCTCCAGGTATTCTAGCTTCCTTTCATTGTCCCTAGCTTCCTTTCATTGTCCCTATAGTTAACCTGTGTAAGAATGGCAACTAACATTCTGGCGCAATCTCCCTTCTAAGGCCCATAGTTGCTGAGACAGGCTTCACAATTTGCGACCAAGGAATAAGCAGAGACAGTGAATAAATGAATGAATACATTTGAAGTGTTCCTTAAGTAAAAGTAAAACTCATCTGAACTTACCTAACGATAAAGCTTGATTTCAACATTTGCAATAAACAGCAGTAGCTTTTCTTTGTAATCTCTCATTGCATTGTAATCTCTTCATTGTAGTAGCTTCATTTTGCTGGTTCAAGCCAAAGCCATAAAAAAATGTCAGAATTTTGGGGTCGAACAAGCTTTCAACTCTATCATTTATATTTGATGATATTTTATCCACTGTCGAAAAGTAGAGGAACTGGGACATCCATGTTACTGACTGGATAGAAGCTGTCTTTTTTAACCTAATGTAAAAAGCTTGTCCATTTTTGCACACTGTCATCTGTGCACACCAAGTACCAACTTTAGTCTAATCAAAGCTACTTTATATTCCAAATACAGAATGTTCAATTGACTTATCCTTGTTCAGTCGCTAAAAATAGCAAGTTCCCCATCTAAAATAAGCGGTTAACTGTTGACATGACCTGTGTTTACTCGAAGAATATGGCAATTACAGAGGCACATATGACACCAGGCCTGTCTGTGAGTCACACAGTCTCCGGAACAGATCTACTATAACTAGATCTACGTCAGATGTCCTTCCTACTGGACACAATGTGACACTGTAAAATTGACAAGTTAAGCTAGGAAACGGATTTCCTTAAATATACTTCAATTCAAAACAACCTCATACATTTGTATTGAGTGTTTTCATAGGTTATAGTTGGCATTAAGCAGTAATTACAATGATCCTACTTATTCCTGCTAGAGATTGTGGAACTTGAGCATAGTTAGTCGCAGGGACACACATTGACAGACGACCACTCACTTTTACATTTGTTATGTTCCGTTATATATATAGATCGCTGTATCTCTGTGTCTCTCGTTGCCAGTCACTAGTTGGGTGTCTCTGTGACCCTTGAAAAGAAATACAAGACATAAGTTTTGTGCAGTTAATTGATATATATTTTTTTATTGTGTGTTTTATTTGTGATTTACACTATTATTATACTCTATTTTGAGCCTCCTTTGTTTGTAGTTTATTTGCCCTAATTACTTAACCCTTTTTGGGACACCCTTTGTTAGCCTTTACCCATACTACTTTGGGTAACAAATGTTCAATTTTAATACCCTTTTTTCTACGTTCTGTTCCCTAGCGGAGCCAGGTCATAATATATTGGGGGCTTGTCCGGGATAGTTTTATTCAATCCCAACACTAAAGTTATTACTAGTTTATAGGTTTGTATTAAAACAAACAAACAAACAAAAAACACATACACACAATGCAAGAGGCCTATTAACCACCAATGTGTGTGTTGGTATATAATGGACTATATTTACTATAATGCCAGAGAGAGAATGGTGGACCTGGCAGCCACCCTCCTGGTAGTGACATACAAATACAATAATGTAGACCTACATATTTTTTGTCATAGTGGAAAAATGCACAAGTTGGTGTTAATTTGTATGAATAAAAACAGAAATATATCAATAAACTCTATTAACTATTTCTTTTCAAGAATCACAGAGACAACCAACTAGTGACAGACAATGAGAGACACAGTGCTGGGCGGTGGAAGGCATACTCCTTTATCGGGTGGGTAATTGGTGGACCCGATAGGTGCAAAGACAGGTGCTGGGCCAGCACACATGGGCCAGGATCCACCCAGCGCAGAGCGGGAATGAAGTCCTCCAATGGGGAAGCGGAGAAACAAAAGAGTTCTGGAAACAGAACAAAAGACAGGGAGATAGAGAGCTGAAGGCCGAGGCCGTAACTACATTCATTCACTTTATACATTCATTTAAATAATTGGTCATCTGGATTTTTTAAGTAACTAGTCACATTTTACTGTGCACTCACCACAAATTGGACTGCATTATTGCCTTCATGGAGAGACAGACCAAACAACAGCTCACTTTCACCTAAAAAGCCACTCTCTGCATTGCAGTATATTAGAGGTAATGACTGTCAGAATGCATACAGAGTCATTTAGAGTTATTATTTATAGTGCATATGCAAAAAGATCCTTTCAATAGGAAAATGTCATCTTCATATACTATGGGCTTTATGCTTTTTACAAAGACTTGATACAGGGATGTATTTTGAATTTTAATATGTAGCTGGATCATTGTTATTGCATTCACAGATGAGACATCACTTAAGAGGACATCACACTCTATTCTAAGTGTCCAACTCAGTGAGACTGTGTGGGGCTGTTCACAGTTCCATAAAACCTGTGAAAACTTTAGATGTTTCAATCAAGTCGACAAAATGGCACTAACAATAAACACATAATATTGAAAGTAATTTTTTATGTTGACGAGTTGTGAGTATATTTTATGAAACAGTTTTGGACATACAGTATACATGCTTCCACTGAGTAGGTAGAGGACATTAGCAAGTTACATTTTGATGCTTTGTTTATAATTGTTTAGGCTTCTTAAGTGCTTTAAATGGCGGAATTCACTAGAAGGTTAGCACTTCTCAATGTAGTATTGGTTTTAGGATGTACATATGATTATTTATGAAAGATACACAAAATAGAAATACTAAAAATATTATTGTTATACTTACTTACTACTAGAATTATATTTACATAGCACAAGTGGTCAGAGGTGAGGTCATACAAATCTGTCAGGTAACGGGTGAATTAGTAACATGGTAGTGGATGTTGTAAAGTCCAAATTTGTGCATGGGTCTATTATGGTTACTATACATACAGAACAGTGCTTGAAATCTGCTAGCGACATTTAGCTTTTTGACATGGCTAACTTGTGATCATAATGTATGCGTTCTGCGACTTCTCTCTGTTGCTTGCAATCCTATGATATTTTCCTGACTCTAGTCCTCTACACATATATGTATTTAGCTAAAAAAGACATTCAAGAATTAATTAATTTTTATATATTTTTTTTTCAAAACGGCCCAAACATGTAATAATAGAGAGATATATGCTCAAGGTTGAGTATGTTTCTCCAACACCCACTTGTGTGCGTCTTATTTCTCTGTATCACAGTTAGAGCTCCAGGCTGCAGCCGCCCACACACTTTGCCCTGACAGCAATTTACATTCACTATCGCTCGTGTGAACATATCCACGGATTAATATGTCACTTAAAACGCTTGCATGTTTCAGGTGACTGTCAAAAGAGTATTAAAATGCTAAATACATTGAATAATCCACAATCGTTTTTCTGTTGAAAGAAGCTTGAATCTGTTGTTATATTTGTTCCCTGCTCCCTTACAATCTTGTGAACGCAGTACGTCTGACCAGTGCAATCTCACTTCATGCTTTGATATAGGTTTGTTTTGTTGCATATTGTTGGGCTCATATCTTTTATAGTTCAAGTAGGAGCCTTCGGAGTTGTTTCCATGGATACCAAACAATTAGCTGGATTCAGATTAGGACCTGGAGAGGAGCCTATTTACAGGCTTTGGGAGCAGGGAGGAAATCATAGGATGACAGAGTGCCTTGATGCTGGGGTAAAAATAAAGAAGAGATGCAACACAAGCTCTTATGAGTAATGACTAAAAAATGCCCCGACGAATCAGACCAAAACAGATGTAAGCCTCCTGCTTCTGTAGAGCGCAGACGTGTTTTAACACTGCTCCCTCTTATCTGTTGCTTGCTCACTCTTATTCTTGTCGTGTGGAAACCTTTTCTTTCCTTTTTTTGACCACCTGCTGCT
>JAVQKC010052700.1:0-11446 GCA_036025475.1 Philypnodon macrostomus | reverse complement strand
CCAGACTCTTGGGCGCCGGGGTAAGCCCAGGTCATGGTCCGTGGTCCCATACCGTGGGAAGGTTGGGGTTTGGAGAGGTATCATAAAGAGACATGTATGAGGTCCCCTGATACGCTACAAATGTTTACAATGTTTCTTACTCAATGTTATTTCTTTTAATAGAGCAAACTGAGCTTTTAAACCAGCCTTCATAAAGTCCAGTTTGTTTACCATAAAACAGTGCTATCAGGCTGCCACAGAATGCATCTGTCAGAGGCGTCGCAGCCAGCATCACTGTAAGTTTTTTGTTAAGGTCTGATAGTGAGGCTAGACAGTCTGTAGGGCATAAAAAGAAATTAATTGAATGCCCTTTTACATCCGCAGTTAATGAAAATGAATTTGACTCCTACGGTAGGCTGAAAAAAAAACATAATAGCCACTGAATGCCAACATTATGAGAAGCAATCTCATTAATGTGTTTCAAAGTTGCACAGTACGTGACTCTTCAAGGTCTTTGAACAAATGTTCAATCAGAATATTAACAGTGTGTATCTGGATGTGAGCCCACGTCTATGAGCAATAACAATGACTGTACAGCGACTCCTGAGGGACCAACAGAGCCTTTTGCCGTCCCTATTATCTAACACACAAATGCAATATATGTGTCAAATTAGCCGGGAGCTCTCCATCCAGGAAGGTTGGAAAGGTCAGAATTTGTCATCCACCATTTCAGGTGCAAGTACCACTTTGTGTATGTACCCTTCACC
Organism: Philypnodon macrostomus; assembly: GCA_036025475.1. Lineage (NCBI taxonomy): Eukaryota > Metazoa > Chordata > Actinopteri > Gobiiformes > Eleotridae > Philypnodon > Philypnodon macrostomus. The sequence continues at coordinate 10,700 of JAVQKC010052700.1, read as the reverse complement.
GATAAGCTCACATCCTCTTAGCAGTGCAGAAAAAATGCCAAGTGTGCAACCTGGGAGAGTGAGCAAGCAGCAGGGACTGTATAGTTAACGTCAGTCATATTTGGACTTGCTCACACAGAAGGCATGGTCGAGGACAGAGTGGAGTTTCACGTCTTCTCACATCACTGGTAGTTGTACAGTATACGCCCACTCCATAGAGACACAGAGTAATAACATCCACTGTGACCAGATATGAAAACTTCCCTTAATGGAACAGCAATGCTAATTTATTTGGACAGGCAAGCTGCTTTTGTGTGAATAATGAAGTAGCCTCCAGATCATTAATATGATGGATTTCTTATAATGTGGAGATGTCATGGCAGGAGTCAGAGCTCAAACATATAAGATGGCATAACAGCTGGGCTCATTGTTTGCATTATGGATTTTTGATTGAAAACACTCAGATTTGATCCCATACCGTTAGTCATTAGTCAGTACTACACAAATGTTTTAGACATGCTGTTCAGTAAACAGCTTCAAATCATTTGGTTTGTTACTTTTATCAGTTTGTTTAAAAGTGAGCTTTCAGAAGAAACATTGAATTACAATAATGTGATCACACTTTTCCTTTAATTCACTTATGGCCTGCTGGAGGCAGTGTGGAAGTCCAGTAATGAAACAATATTGGATAGAGATACTATATAATATTTTAAACATGAAAATACCTTTTTAATTTACTAATTTTATTTTGGGTAACACTGGATTTTGACCGATTTTAACAAAATAATTGTTTATTTGTATTATATCCGTACTGTTAACATCATTTATAATGCACCCCTCGTTCTGTGTTCTATGTTCTTTTTATGTTTATTAAATCAAATACATGTTTCTTCATGCTAAACCCAGACAAACACTCTGATGTTTAGACCAGATACAACTAGAAGGGAAGGTAATGGGCTTATGTCACAATTGCAATACACTGTACAAATTGTGAATCCAAATTCATAAAAATAGTTTATGTATGATTGATTAAATAAATAGCAATTGAACTTGTTTTGGTACCTAAATGATACCTGCTAACTAAATAAACAGCCATTATATCTGTCGTCATGTACATATTAGTTCTACTGAACAACACACAGTAATCCTGGTGGTGAGGTTGGGCTATTCTAGTGTGTTATGCATTTATGCAATAAGTCAGCCAAGCAAAACACTCGGCTGTATTGCTTGCAGGGATATGGCTTTATTCATAATATCGGCCCGATGAGAACGATTAACAATTATATGTTCTCAGGCCTGCTAGAGCTGCAGTCCCTGGTGTGTCAAGGGACCGGCATGCTGCATATGTTACAGCTCTCCACTTTAACAGACTCCATTAAACCTATTAAACATTGAGGATTTATTGCTATTTCTTTACTACAGGTAAAACCAGAGCGTAAATGGAGGCAGATTTCCCCATCTGTCAACAGTGGTGGGGCTCCCGTGGAAGGGTTATAAATAGGTAATCGTTTAGGAGCAGCAGCAGGTTAATGCAAGAGCGATCCGTGGGCCGGGGGTGACTCACCGGGCTGTCTCTTTGCATCATGTCAGTTACCTGGGCTTTGCACCTGTCGCCTCGCCCTCCATGCACCATCAACACATCTACTGCAGCTGGAGAATCAGGGTGAAGGCAATGTAGTGAAAAAGAAGCAACAATATATTTAAGTGTTCTGTCAGAGGCCGATATTGTGTGGGCTATATTTTGGACTGGTTTGGAAGTTAAAGGGACCCTACATCTCAAACTAAATTGTGTTATACAGCTTGACATATGTCATCAGTATATTTTAATATTCATATTTTTTGCACGCTAAAGTTCACACATTTCAGTGAAAATCTAGTAAAAGGAAATTGGTCATTCTAAAATGCTGGTTACGTGGATCTGGTCATAAATAGTCATCAGTTTGTGTCTTTAAGTGTCAGCCCTGCAACTAACCGACACGATGGCAATTTAAGTTTAGCGAGTTCAGTTACGCCTTTCCTTAGACAGCACACACACGACTGCTAACACTATCACATATTCAAGCTCTGATAACTACTCAAATGTGCTGCCTTAGTGCATTTAAAAGTAAGACTGTCCCAGAAACACTTTATCAGCAAGGTTTTTATCCCAATCCCTTGCTAATTTGCACACAATAAAAACCAGAATGCTGATACAGAGATTAGAACATTGCATAATCTTTTGCAGTTTAATGTACCTGAAAATCACATTAAACCAAAAATGGAAACTGTAAAACTAATTATTCATATCATGTGGTTTGCGTTCAATTGTATAAGCCTCCTCCACCTCTTGTGCGACAGTGGATCTCTAGACACACACACACACATACACTAATGCTCCACGCTAATGTTCTTGGTGGAGCAGGTGGGAGCAGATTGATGTTGGTGGCTTTGTTTAAAAAGCTATTTTCAGAGTCACAATAAACAATAACACAAGCGTGTGGTTGTAAGACCTATTTGTGTGTCATCCAGCCCAGTATTTTTAAAAGCCCTTTTCAGACTCACTCCCGTAGTGAAGAATCAATGCAGACCTAAGTAATCATAGTCCAAAATCTATGATCTGCTTTCTGTGCCAGCGGCAGCTCCCCGTGGCTTCATGGCGGGGTCCACGTGATTTAGACAGCATTGTTAGAGCCTATAGAGAAGGACCATTTTATTTTGAGACATAAAAAATGCAATCTGACCCGCCATATTTGTTCAAAATGTTGATTCTCAGACAATGCCCTGAAATGTTGGTAGAAAAACAGAACAACTTTAGTATGGCTTTCATTATTCATATCATATAAAATGAGATTAAGGGCTGCCAAATAGAATAAAAACTCAATGGGAAATCCCATAATATTAAAATGATGAACGCCTAGTATATCCATGATGTCACTGGAAGATATCTGACAACATGTCTGCTCTGGAATTGACATAGCCTTCTCTTGTTTGGCTGAATAATTGATGCATCTCTTTCTATGCATAATTTATCTGCAATGTGCTATTTTTTACCTCAGTTCAAGGCCAGTGTTGTCACATTCACAATCACAATCATTTTTTTCTCCAACACTGGGACCTACGGTGGACAGGATGAAATCAGATTATTGGGACAACAACTGGGGCAATCATGTTTTATATGAAAATGAATGGTCCCTAACGTCATATCTGGGACTTCATTTTAACTATATCTTTAAAAGTATGCAACAAACTCATTTTAAAGTATGTTTGAAGTCTTTTGGATCCATTGCAAGTACATATTTCATTGGGATATCCATATTTTATTGAGGTGCTCATTGTGTTGAGTAATGGTTTAGATGGAGATTTAATCAGGTCCTTCTGAATATCTTACACACATCATAATGGCCTATTTCTCACTTGACATTAAGGTGGACATGCAATTTACTGTCTCGCTGCCAAGAATGTTAAAATCCCCAGTGGAAGTCCAAGTGTCAGAAATGGACTATTTTTTACTAATGGTTCACATCCTCAGAGGCTGATTAAAGGTCTGACTTAAACGGTAGTTAAAACTGGGCTGGACAGTTTATCTGCTGAATCAGTATTAGAGACTATCACAAGGTTGTTAAAAAGTAAGTTTTCTTAAAGAGTTGCACAATGCTCAAATAGCACATTGCTGTTGCTAATGTTTCAAATGCTAATGTTTTGCTAATGTTTCAAATGCTAATGTTCTGCTAATGTTTCAAATGCTAATGTTCTGCTAATGTTTCTAAAGCTAATTGAAAGGAATCTGTGACCCATTCCACTTTCACGATCAGGAGACAAACATCTAAAGGAAACTATGCTGCACCTTCATCTTATTGTTATCAAACACTGATGTTTTAGTAATTGACAATAATAAAGCAGCCAGAGAAATCCACCCTGTGTTGTAAATCTGAGTAGACGTAGAAGTGATAATAATTTAAGATAAACTGGAAATGTCTCGTTGGTCCTACGTCCCATTAGGGCTATGGTTAAGATTAGAAATACACTGAGAAAAGTGTAACATTCACACACTCAAAAAAATCTTTGTTTGCTAAAGTAAGTCAGTCAAACTAGAAATATGTGCATTCAACTCCCATGGACTATTTCACATTGATACAATATAAGATATATCAAATACAATCTAGAATGTGTGGATTAAAGCTGATAGAGATGATAATAATTTGACTTTTAACACGAACAGTGCCTTTTTCCCATGTCATGGTGGCACTTCTACGTCACTGCAAAAAAAGTCTTTACATAGGCCTACATGAAAATGAATTCACTAACATGGCGTGGGAATACATAACCATGCGCTGCAAGATGGATTCTCACGAGATTTGTAGTTTTCCAAATTCACAAAAATCCATCTTGTACTGCTCGCGCTGATCCGTCTGCTCGACTCCACTGGTGGTGTGGACCAATCATGTGGCAGTATTGGCGTAATTAGGCGGGTTTAGGTTTGCTGACAACAACAAGCCTTTTAGCTAAATGTATTAGCAACATGGGGACGCTGAAATACATAATGTATGCGGCTATATTTTTACAAAAACATTAAAAATCACACAATAATTGATTAAATTATTTTACTAATTTAGCAGTTCCTCGTTGAACTACATAATATTAGTCCCTCCTCTTTTCAGATGTTTTCAACAGGAACAGTCCCAGATAGAGAACTCTGAAGTGCAGAGTCCTACACTATCAATCTGGCTTTTGCCAAATTAGGGAATACAAAATATAAAAGTATAGATCTGTAATACAGCCTAAATATTATATGCTAGTGAAATAAGTATTATGTGCAACTGTGCTTCACTCACAGTATCAGAAGAGATTAGCTGCAGACATTATGTAACTAAACACAGTAGCTTAGCCTTAGATGGGGTGTGTATGTGGTACTATATAAAGGATGATGGTTTCCAAAAATAGCTTGACAAAGTGACACCTAGCGCTACCATGGTTACTATAGTGTGGGGTTGAGCATGTGATGAGAGCGAGAGAAGAGGTCCTGTGCAGAAAACATGGGTACTTTGCACAAGTCCAGTATGGCTTTTAAGATTTAGCGATGTGGTGGGTATATAGCTGTAAGCCTGAACTGAAATAGAACCCTCTAGCTCTGAATACTTAAAAATAATGGCAAGTCTCCCTGTAAAAACTGTTTTAACTGCAGGGCGGCTGCTTAATTCTGTCTGGCAAGTGAACTGTGAATCCCAGGAAATCACACAGACAGTCAAGTAGGACACAACACTATTATCTGAAGAGTTTTATCTTTTACCAAAAACAAATGCTAAAATCACAAGCAAGATTAAAAGTGAATTTGTTATATTATTATTCATTTATTTTTGTGTGGGTGACAGGAGCCTTTTTCAGCATCTATGGCCCTTATAGGCTGCATGAGTACACCCTGGACATACATACACTAACAGACAACTATTTACTCATTCATTTATTAGGTTTCAGTAGAGGGACTATGGTGATCTAAAGGATGAACCCATGAACCCCCCATTTTTATATTTACAGTATGTGACATTTCTACTTAATTCTACTTCTCACACCTCTTGCATGCTATCGATAACAAACTGTTCTACAAAAACCCATCTCTAATAAGTCTTTTTCCATTGCCTGGTATTTACTGTCACCTACAGAATCAGTAACGCCTCAGTTTTGTACAGTCCCTTGCATCACTCGCTGATTCTGATGGGATGCCGACTCTGAGGTTTTCTGGCTTGCTGCAGAAGATATCCCAAGTGATATGAAGTCTAAATGAAGCGCTGTCTATTCACATTATCTCTTTGCTTCCTACTCAGTCAGCCAGGCATGAGGAAGGTCAGGAAGTCATATTTTCTATAACCGGTGGGTCGATAGAAAGATTGCACCTTGTGAACGTCTTCCACAGTCATTACCTCCAACAAATGACTGATGGGATATGCACATGTACGTCTCTGTTTTGTCTGCTGCTGCTTCTAATTTAAAACATCTCTACTTAACGTTATCTTTATTTTGTAGAGAGTGAATGCAATGCTAATGGTCATTCTCTGGAGACAGTGGCGGGGAGGAAAACCATCAAATCACATTAATCTGAACAGTTGGTTACTCCCAGTGGGTCGGCAGCTCGCAGATGGTGGAGGAGGTATGTGGTTAGGTTGACCCAAATTAACTTTGGCTCACCATAGTACTGTTCTATAACTAAGCAAGGTGATCTACAATTATAAATATGAATCTTATCTTTGTATCTAGTCTTATATATGAGTCTTATATATGTTGGGAAATTAATACAACAGTCAGTAATTTAATTTTAATTTAACACGAACAGATAATTAATTTTATTTAATTTAATTTTACATCGCACAATCTGATTGCTGTGTGGCATTTTGTTTCTCATCAACGTTTGATTTTTATTTGATTTACATTTGCACCAGAACTGCCTATTTTTAAGTCCATAAATGTGCTATTATTAGACTAGACCGGCAGCCATGTTGGGTTATCTCCAACAATAGTCATTAACACCCATAATGCACAAAAGTTATGTGAAATGCCTTCAAAAAAGTCAAAAACACATGTCCACAGAGAAATATAAATGATGAATAGTACTTCTCATCGCTGACCTTAGTTTCTGGGTAAGTCTTAAAAATAAATCTTACCACCCAATCATGAGCATCACATGACTGACCACTGACCTGACAATACACCCTAAAAATGAACTTTTTTTAGACTTCCTTCCCAGTATATGTCTTTATCATGAAGTAACATCTGCCAGTTTCCCTCTCATGATCCCTGACCTTCAAAAGAGAATACAGCCAAGGGAATGATAGTGCCATCTCTGCCTGTGACCTTTAGGTGATGTACTTAGGTGATGTATAGCGGTGGTCAGTAAGTGATATTGAAGCTATGATGTCAGCGTGACATGCTGGCTACATGTGCCACTTTATCTTCAAGGTATTTGTGTACGAGCAGGCATGTCCTTACACCAAGGGTCACGGATAAGAGCTGGTGGGAGCTCTGCAAACCATCTGCCTCTTAAGCACCACACTGTCCTTCATTTAAGCTCTTGTCCACTTGTGTGATGGAGGAGAGAAAAGTAATGGTGTGAGCGAGTGCACAGAAACACTCTCCATGGTTGGCCATTATGTGTGGGTACACTGTAAAACCCAGCAGTGTGTCTTACTAAAACAAAGGTTATTTGAGTTTTATGTTTTAAGTTATTTGTACCCCGTTCTGTTCAGTAGTTGGGGTTACGTATTCCAAATGTGTAAACTCAACTCAAAACTATATGTGTAACTCACTTTTTATATGTTTCTCTTCATTTTAAGTCATATTTTTGTGCGCCCTGGTTCACACGGCAAGATTTTGAAATTGTCCGAAGATTTTCAAAACTTGAGAAACCACACACGTCACGGATATAACAGTTTTGGTCCTACAGTGTGTGGTGTGCAGCCACTTTTGGGGCAATGTGTCACACCAAAAAGAAGTACAGCGTTAGGACAATCCACTTTCTCATTTAAAACAACTGAATGGAGTAAACTTCCAGCAGAACTTAAACTATGCAAAAACTTGAAGACATTTTGTACAGAAACAAACATTTATTGAATACACAGATATGTCAGCATTAATCGTCATGTTTCCCTTTACCAGAAAAATAATAAGTCCCAGTGCAGAAAAATAATAAATCCCAGGTGAGGTTTTACTGGCATTTTACTGTATTATTTTGTAATTTTTATACTGTTATATCTGTATTTTTTGCTTTGCTTTGTAGTGAATGTGTGTGTTTGTGTGTCTTTGTGTGTCCAGTGACTGCAGATGGAAATTAGTTCTGAGAGCTATAATCTGGTACTAGGCATATTTTCTATTGTGATTAATGCTGATGTACATGGTCCCTGACAAATAAACTAAATAAAAGAAATAAAACAAAACTTGGAAAAGATAACACACCACACACAAACAAACTGCATCCACAAACTTTGCCAGGTCAGGAAGGAAATCTCGCGAAACCTCTCGAGATCAAACATGACTTCAAAGTAAACAGACATGGCGGATGAGGAGGAGGCATTAACGAGTTTGTGGACTCTTTTTAACCGAGAAAAAAACGATATACACTACACTGTGATATGGAGGTGGGTTGTTGTTTTCTCTTGGACGGTTTGGATTCCCCTCCGTGCTTCCTCGTAACGTCACCTCACTTTCTGACACCCTGCGTTATCGGGCCATGTTGGAGATCCCCGATTTGAGATCAGATCGGTTCCGACATCCTTCCGAGCAGATCAGAGCACTCTTAACACACCACACATGACATGAATATCTGATGAGGTTATCTTTAGAGCAATTACGATAATCGTGACGTCTTTAAGAGTGTCGGAAGGGGAGAATCGGGCTAAAAATCGGGCAAATTGTTTTGCAGTGAACCAGGAATTACTAAAAAAATATTTGTGCTTGGTTCTGTTAAATAGTTGGAGTTACTTATTCCAAATGAGTTACGTTTACTCATCTGGAATAACTAACTCCAGCTATTTAACAGTATTTTTCTAATATGATAAATACATTCAAATTCCTTCAAGTTAAGTTTATTACTTACTACTTAAATTTACTACATTTAATTAAAGCAATGATATTACAGTAACTTAAATGATTTGCCGCAGTCAAATAAGTTGGGGTTTATAGTGTATAGTAAAAGCACTGATGAGTTTCTCAAAATTGACGATTGTATTTCAGATGCTTCCGTCCCTGAAATTGGAGCATAATTGAAAGATTAGCTTAGATTGTAGGGCTAAATCAGAAACTCACAACCCACCAGGGCAAGATTTTGTTGAATTTGATATCCACGCCATCTCACTGGGAGTGTGTGTCCTCACTAATACCACACTGTTGTTTTTCTCATCTTATAGGGTACATTTAGCGGACATGCAGCGGTTATTTCTTGTGCTGTGTCTAATGCACCATCACACCTCACGCCGTGTCTGAATGTAAAGTGCACGGCTCAGCTTATTAAATTTGTCCTCTGTCCCGATGAAATCTGCCAGCCCCTGCTCTTGCTGGAATGTACCCATGCAGCCACCTCCAATTGTTTCGAGAGATATACAGTGCACATATATTGGCTGAGGGTGAGCGCAGGTAAATGAGATGCAGCAGATGGAGAAAAACAATAAAAAGTTGTTCCATATGAATAGATTTTCACTGTTTGGATGTATATTGCTTTCACTCTTATGAAAAGATATGCTGTAGGAGAGATTTAATCAGATTTGTGATTTAGCAAACTATCTTAAAAAGTCCTGTAGGCAACTCTCCAGGTGTAAGATGGTTAACCCTACTTAAGCCTGTGGAAGGGTACATCCTAAAAATGGGCTAACAGACAACCAGTCACCCTCACATTTATCCAATATTGGCAATTTAGATATGTTGGTTATGTATCTAAAAATCTGAAAATGCCCAGAGGCATTCAGATTTGATTATTAACAAACCATTTGTCAGCGGTTCAGTGATTCATTAGTTAATTTTACATGACATTTCATCATTTTGGAGGCTTTGACAGCTCATTTGTCAATCTATTATTCGGTCCATTAAAACCAAACCAGATACCGTATTTTCTTCACTATAGGGCACACTGGATTATAAGGCGCACTGTCAATGAATGGTCTATTTTCAAACTTTTTTCATATATAAGGCGCACCGGACCATAAGGCACATTAAGCGAAACAAAACAGTCAGACAAGTCAGTCAGTCAAACTTTATTAAACGCGTTCACAATAACTTTCAACATTGTTCAAACGTTAATGGTGTATTCACAATAACTTTCAACATTGTTCAGTTGTAACACATACAAATTATAATAATATATATTAATTATATATTATTTTGGGGTCATATATATAAACACTAATAATAATACACTACTAATATTATGGTGAAGCATAGTACCGGTATGTATTAATCCGCGACGCTCCTGACTCCTGGAGCTTTGTAGTTTACCGAAGTCGTACCAAAACATTTTGATGGAGCATCTTGAGCGCCGTGTGACACAAAATCTCTTGAAGGTCAGTAAGCACAACCAGAATTAATCCATATATAAGGCTCTGGATTATAAGGCGCACTGTTGGTTTTTGAGAAAATTAAAGGTTTTTAAGTGCGCCTTATAGTGCGGAAAATACAGTATATAGCTTAAACATTAAAATATAAATAAACAACATAAATGTGTTTTGTCCTGTGAATGTCTCCAGGTCTAGTGCAGCTCTATTTTTTATTGAGATGCAGGCAGCGGAGTGTATAGTTCCTGAAAGGTAAGCGAGCTGGTCTGTCTGTGTCCCGCTGCTCCTCAGAGACACAGGGAGATGTTGAGGGGCTTCAGATCCAGCCAGGTTCAGACAGCATTTGATTTGCTTCATAAGGAATCCTCGGTGGGGCCGCTCACTCTCCTTATGCTCTCATCCCTCCTTCACTCTGTGCTGCCTAGTCTTTCCCTTTCCTTGATCTGGTGATATATAATGTTACCAAGGTTCATGGCACTATATAACTTTTGCATCTGTCTCTCTGGGATCATTGTACTTTTGTTTTGCCTCACAATAACTTCATCGCCACCAGTGTGTTTGTATAAGTAGTAGTCTCCTTTTATTTATTGTATTTTTTTTGGGCGGCAGTGGCGCAGTGGGGTAGGCGCTCGCCCCTCGACCAGAGGGTTGGTGGTTCGAGCCCCCGTCCGAGCGCACACTGTCCTTGTGTCCCTGGGCAAGACACTTAACCCA
>JAVQKC010052693.1:0-11573 GCA_036025475.1 Philypnodon macrostomus | reverse complement strand
GTTTCATTGCTCTCTGCCAAAGTAAGTGTGTCCAGGGTCCCATAGGGGTCATAAACATGGGGGCGCTATAGAGGCATTCTTTATTTGACCTCTGTAATTTGCATATGTACATTAAATATACACTATTTAATGTGTCAATATTCTTGAGATTTTGTTTATGTTCATCAGGATTAATGGCTTTAGTTAATTAAATAGGGCATTAATTAGTTAATTAATCAATAAATCAATTATTATTCATTGTAGAAGTACCAAAATCATTCTAGTTTGGCATCATCATGATATGTAACTGTTTACAAATGTTGAAAAAGATCCGGCAAAAACTTCTTGAGTTATTGCGTTCACAGCTTAAGTCCATTAATTAATTCATTGCTCAATAAAAATGTATCAATCCAGTTTGGCGTCTTTATGATATGTAACTGTGTATAAAATTTTAAACTGATCTGTCAATTTGTTTTTGAGAACACTGAAACTTGGTACTGTGATTCTCCACATTGTGCCCAACATAAAATATTATTATGACCCCACTCAAACCTGAAACACAATGTCTGATTAAGGTGCTCCTTGGTGCCATAGCAGTTGTGGCATACGTATGGGGCCGTTTCGTTGATACACCTTGCTGTTGACAGCGTGGGCCTAGTTGTAAATTGTTTAAAGACATGGAAACATACCAAAAAACCCAAATTGTGACTAAAGACGTTTACTGTAACTCCGCACAGGGCCTACACTAGGGAAATCTGTCTGTGAAACATCCCGACACTAACTCTCTCTGACCTACAGAGCAAAATCCCCTTAAACCTCTAGATAAAAATTGTGGTAAATGTCAATATAAGATTTTTGCACTTTGCTTTGTGTCTTTCTCAGATGAGCCATATGTCAAACCTCTCTCAAGATGTAGCTGGACTTTAAAGATGCCTAAAAACTTCTCTCAGGATGTGCCACTTGTCGCAGAATCTGCAGATGCACTTGTCCAACTGATCTGTCAGGACCTTGACTGTGGTGGAGTCTATGATGTGAAGACAACAACGGCTGCTTCCAACACCAGCTGCTTCTTTGACTGTTTTTATCAAGAGGGTCACCTGCAAAACTGTTCTCAGAGAGTGGCCAATGATTGTGTGGCGATTTCTCAAGTTGTTTGTGGTATGACCTTCCCATCAGCTTTCATAGATCAGAAACACGTGTATGTTTTTTATCATTTTAAATTGATAGTTAAACTGGCTTCTATTAACGACTGCATGGCTGCTTTAACATTTGTGAGTTGTAGTTACAAGAAGCAGACTGGGGTCAAATAAACTAGGGTCAAATAAAATTGTAATTGTAAAGGCTACAGTAACAGTTGACGTGCTTCAAAAAATGTAAAAACACAAATTTCCTCAGTCAAATATTTTGATTTTGGCCCTCCTTAGGTGCCCACATGGTGCGGTTGTCTGGGGCATCAGATCATTGTGAAGGCCGGGTGGAGGTGTGGCGAGGTGGGCAGTGGGGCACTGTCTGTGATGACCACTGGGACCTACAGGACGCTCATGTAGTGTGTGAACAACTGGAATGTGGGTATGCTCTCGCTGTGACCGGGCAGGAGGGCTCCTTCCCTCCGGGCAGAGGGCCAGCACCGGTCCTCCTGGATGATTTGAACTGCACCGGCACCGAGCCCAACCTGTGGGCCTGTCCCATGGCTGAGGAGCCTGACTGTGGCCACAAAGAGGATGCGGGTGTGGTGTGCTCAGGTAGACGGTCACAAAAAATAATAATATATGTAAGGTTTAGGCTCTTGCTGGCAGTATTTTTGTGTTAATAAATTAAGCCTACAGTATTCAAACATTTCTTAGTATAGAGCAGCGTAGAGATAGATAGCAGTTTGTTTGTTGGAGGATTTAAGACAATTCTAAATATCACATTTTAGAGATTGTAATTGTACCTACCTCATTCATAATTATTGGGTAATTAAGTAAAAAATGTGTTGACAGAGATGCGGGCGGTGCGTTTGTATGGAGGCCTGGACCACTGCTCGGGGACAGTGGAGGTCCATCGTAACGGCAGCTGGGGCACTGTGTGTGACACCTGCTGGAACAAAGACATGGCTGCGATGGTCTGCTCTATGCTTCAGTGTGGCAATGAGTCCGAAAACCACACCCAGTTTAACCCTCCTCTCAGCCACAACAACGGGCCACAGTACTACTACCACTGCAGCCCAGACGCTCACAGTCTCTGGGAGTGTAGAGAGTTTATTAATAAGGACCACTTGTGTGAAACGTCAAAAGCTTCTGGAGTCATCTGCAAGGGTATGTGGTAAAGCAAAAAAGAAAATTAGGCAATAAGAATCTACTTAATGTAACTGAAGATATATATATATTTAATGTGTCATAAGTCAAATTTACACAGATGTTTAGTTGAATACTCTACATTTTGTATTACAGGTTCCCTTGGATTTCTAACACCCACCACAGCTCAAATTGACGTAACGACAACTATGATAACAGGTAAACTCACACATTTTTAATATCTGCATCGAAATCCAATTTAAGGGCATCTTTTTGACACATTTTTTTGGTTCTTTTTAGAGAGTTCTACAGTGAAGGCAGTTGAAGCTCTGCCGTCGTTGCCGCTGCTCATGATCTCCTCTGTGTCTCTGATGCTGTTTGTGTTTCTGGTCGTGAACACAGTGCTCTGCTGCCATTACAGGAAAAGACACGGTATGTAGAAAGCGTTCAGAAGTGCTCCGTTATATAAATGAATGAAATAAATAAATACAAATAAATATACCCTGAGTTGAGTTGCTAATGAGTAAATGTAGTAAAAGGTTAGTTTAATCTCGTCTCTTTTATTTTTATGAATTTGTGTCAGGTTAGTAAAAATATTTTCTTTTTGTAGTGTTTGATTTTGTTTTATTTTACATTTATAGAGTGGCTATTGAATTTGAACATAAAGCTCTTTTTTGTTATGGTTTACCTCATTACTAGAAATTTAATTTAATGTTGTTCACAATTTTTTATTTAAAACTTAATCATTGTTTTTTTTACCAGTATAGGTTTAATAATTATTTTTCCTAATCATTTCTCAACAGCTTTCTTGGTTCAGCAGTCACACAAGAGTCAGACGCATGTTTCAAAACAACGCAGGAACAGCTATGAAAACTCGGTGGACCTCAGCAAAGTCACAATTATTCCGACTCCCGAAGACGGTACATTCATTTTAGTATCTTTATTAGCGTATAAGTTCTAGTTTTGTAAGACTTTTTTGTTTGTCTCAGTCCCTTTTCACTCGAGGCCTCTTTGGACCCATCTTAGTAGTGTTGACAGCACATCAGTAGATACAGACTATGAGCAGTTTGAGCCGTCTGTCGCTTTATCAACCTTTCGCAGTGAGCCACTTTTCTTTATTTTCTGACAATTTCTTTATTATACATTTAGAGTTCAGTCTACTTTTTTTCCCTGTATCTAGTTGTGTGTTTTGTGGTTTCAATTGCTGTTTGCAGTCTTTGCGAATCAATTTGCAGCCTAGTTCTTTTGGTGTTGGCAGGAAGTGTGGGATTATTGCAACTTCATTTTGCATTGTTGTGCCTCCAGATTCTCAGAGATACAGAACTGACAGGAATCCCTTGATGACGCCTTCGGGTCTAGTCAGCCTCCATGAAGATGGTAAGACACTGTTTTTGCAAATAAAACAATATAGATTCCAGTGTGTGTGTTTTTCAGACTTTATGTTTAAAGCTATATTTATTTTTTGTTTTCTGCAGCCTCTGAACCAGTACATGGATTAGTTGGTGCCTTCACAAACTGTAACGGAGCTGATAACAACAGAGCTTCAAGATTCACAGAGGACTCATTTGAGACTTCAAGCACCTCGTCTGATGAGTCCTACACAAACACAAACAGTCACAGTGCAGTCCATTCCAGTAGTCACAGTGCAGTCCATCCCAGTCAGTGAATATCATTAATGCTCATTTTGAAAAGTTTTTTTGTCTACACAGTTCCTAAAAGATGTATACTGTTTATTGTATGAAATAGCTTTGTTTCACCTTGGTGTACAGTAGCAGTATCACAGTGAACAGCATTTCGATGTGTTTTTAGGTACAATTGACCCGGTGTACAGCGCTGTGAGCCCCGAGACTGACACTTCTTCTGGAGCGGACTATGATGAAGTTACCTCATAACACCAGGTCACAACAGGACACTCAACAAAAGCACCTGGACCAACAAACTGAAGGACTAAAGAAGAGACTGGGAAATATGTATGTACCTTACATATGAAAAAAGTAGCAGTTTCAAGACCTTTCTTGGCCGACTTCCCCAGAGGATTGTTACCATATGTGTATTTAATGTTAATAATATGACACACACTATTTGAGTTCTGTCAAACTGTAAGTGAAAATGTGAAATTCAACCACAAGGTGGCACTCAAACCACTCAAAAGTTTTTTTAACCACTTAAAGAAAACAACTGTGTGTTCTTTTAAAATATATTATTGCACCACAAAAAGTTAGTAAAATCTAATCAATGTATTCTGAATAAACCCAGGGCAGAGACAATTCACTTCTACATTAGGACAATAAATGCATAATAAAGATTCTACTGTGAACAGGATGTTTTATTATTATTCTGTAAATCTTATAATACACATTTAGTCTGATAAACATTTGATTACTGCGTAGTGAACATTCAAGAACTTGACTGAGAGCCTATAAAAACATTTAGCCCATTCTGAAACCAGATCTTCTTAGTCCGCTTCTTTCGCTACATCTGTGGAGCTTCAACACTTCCTACTAATAGAAACTGACTTCTACAATCAAAAGTCTCATTTTGAACTCATTCATTGCTACTTCAAAGATACTTTATTTTTATGTTTACTTTGACTTGTGTAAAAGTATTTGAAAAAAGGGGGTCGGCAAAGATCATGCCAGAGCAAAACATATAAACTGTATATACTCTCAAATTTAGCCCAGAGCTTTGCTTTGAGATAAACAGGCGAATTAACCAGCAGATCTCCTTATGAAACTCAATCTCTTTCACATGCCACACTGTACACTCTTACGTACACAGCTCTTTATTGAAAACCAAAAGTATGCATTGTGATATACTGCACATCCTCCTCCAATGCTTTGCTGTGATTTTATTGTGCTCCCAAAGATTGATAAGTCACAATGTTAAAATTCAGTGGATTTACAGTGCTGATTAACATCAAGGTAGAGAAATGTAGCTCGTAGTATTTCAAGTGGCTTGTAAGTGTTTAAGGGATTAGAAGATCAAGCCTCTGTTTTTACTTTGTTCATTAAATCAGTTACATACAAAGGATTACTCTCGTCCTAAGTCCGTAAGTTGCTTAAAGTGTCCCGCCAACAGCGCCGGTCCGAGTTTAAACTTTTGAACTCTGGTTTGTGTGGGAGATGAAAGTGCCTGCAGCGTGTGGACTGTGGAGATTTATCATTCAGTGTAGTTCAATGCAATGTTTAAGGTATTTTGTAACATATGGACAATGGACATATCTAAATGTGTTAATATAATTCAAGAGTTTTCTTTAGTGGTGATAGAGTTGTAGCACGTCAAGTAAAAGAGTCTCAAATGAACTCACTGTCCAGTTTAATCTCTTATTGATTTATTATTATTATTATTATCTTATTATCACTAAATTATATTATAAATAATTATTATTATTGTCTTATTATCACTAAACTTACATACATTTTAAAACCTAATAAAAACAATATTTACATGATGCATTTATTATACAGTCAATAAATATATTTCACATTTAATGAAGATTCATCTTTAATCCACACCGTAATAATGGTACAATGATTAATCTAATTCAGTTTAT
Source organism: Philypnodon macrostomus (assembly GCA_036025475.1). Lineage (NCBI taxonomy): Eukaryota > Metazoa > Chordata > Actinopteri > Gobiiformes > Eleotridae > Philypnodon > Philypnodon macrostomus. The sequence goes on along the minus strand of JAVQKC010052693.1, from coordinate 5,765 downwards.
AGGAGAGACAAAATGCCAGTTCAGTCTATGTATATTTTGAATGGATAGCTTGTACAGTAACAATCTAGAAACCCCCAAACAAGTAAATAAACTAAACAATGTTGTAAGAAGATTCAATTTAATTTTAACAGTAAACTACAGAACATCACTCTCTCTCATTAGCTTGTAGCTCCCTGTGGCCTGTGGGCTATTTGTCCTGGCAGACTGTGACACCACATAATGCTACCAGCCAAACACAATAATGAGGTCATCTGTTTTGGTAAAGTCCAGATGAGGCAGAAAACCCCAGTTCTGTTGAGAATGCTTTGGTTTATTAACTTCACCATCACTCCATGATTACCGGCACTGTGCTTGACTGTGCTCAGAGCCTGTTGTAAACGCCGCTGTGCTGAAGACCGTATTAGTGTTGATTACTGGTCACTCATTAGGCCGTTTTCACTGCTGCTGCTGCTAAGCCCTCATCAGGAGGTTTTTGGGCAGGAGCCTGATCCAATTCACCTTTAAAGTTCACTGGACCTGTCCGGGCTGATATGGTTCAGTGCATGGCTCTGTGGGCTGAGTGTTTCATAGACGTCATCATTTCCTACTACTGTACCATACTAAAAAAATATTAGTGAATTAAAGTTAGTTTTACAATACAATTCCCCACCAAACAAATAAAGCCCATAATCATGCTTTACCAAATCACAGATTCTGATTCATGTAACTCAAATTAGACTCAGTTTCGATGCTGTGTCATGTCAACTATAAGTTACTAGAGTACAGAATATGTGCAGCAAAAGCACATTATAAGATCTTCAAATCTCACTCTTACTAAAAAAAGTAAGTAAATTTGTATTTTTTTAATTGGTATCATTTGTCTTGCCAGCTCAGTTACTAAAATATAACCTGATGTAATGTCCATTATAACTTGGTTACAGCTATGATTTAAAATGTGAAAAAAACTCCATGAACTGTTTTGCCATATTGTATCATAGTCCTTACAATCTTACTGCCTCTTCCTCTCCAAGCCACTCTCATGTATCTGCCAATCAGCTCAACGCCACAATCAAGCAGCTTTAACCGTATTCATTGGGGCTCGTGGGCTGTAAAAATACTTCGCCTTCACGTGTCAATGGGAGCGTGTGGTGTGGTTAACGGTGCGGTCGTGGCACAGTTAATGTAAGTGGTCTGGGCCATGGGTCAAAAGGGCAATGGCTAAAAGCACTTCAAGTTATTTCATTGTTGTCGTTCTTTCTTTTTTCAACTTGTGCCATTCCCCAGCCAATACAAATTTGCAGATACGTTTTCTTGTTGGCTTTGAACATACACAGACTGAAGATCTGTTGGTGTCTGCTGCACGTTAGACCTTTTTCGTCATTCTTGACATACCCCAACAGTCTCAATGAGTGGTGGATTGGCCATCATAAACTTGGCTTGATTGCACTGTGCACTGTTCCCAAGCGGATAAGGTTTGGTCTGAGGGAGGCCTGGAAACAAAAGCCAAACAAAGTATTGCTCACAAAGAGTTAACAGTGGCTTATTCTGAAGATGATGCACTGTCCATATTTGAAATTCAGCAGACGTAGGTAAAAGGAAATGTCTACCACTCTCAAGAAAGGGCAGAGAATAAGTCAGTATGTAATTTGTTACTCAGTGAAGTCAGAGCATTTGTCAGGCTCCCTCAAAAGATCACACTGACCACCGCCAGCAGGGGGGTCTTCAATTTTTACTTTGGAACTAACATTTATTTGTTTACCTGAAGTTCGGTGAATGGATGCTGACATATGTTTAGCTGCATTACACACAGAAAAAGAGAGAAATAAAAATGGCAGCAGCTGCGTGAGACTGACAGGGCACATAAGACCCTGTGACGTTGGCAGGTTGGTGGATATTCAGAGCTTACAATGCTTGGTCTGTCGTCGTGGGCGTCAATCTAGACTATGACAGTTTGCAGAATGTCACTCCCAATTCTTCTCCCTGATTTCGTCCAATAAAGCCATAAAAACACAGAATAATGATATGATTTGTAAATGTTCGATTTCATAACTAATATGAATGCCCCCTGCCCCATGAGGCTACTGTCTGTTGTAGTTGATAGACATTGAAGTGAGCCTCTTAAGTTGAACTCTGTGTTGTGGCCACTGCTCAGTGCCACCAGCTTAACCTTAGATTCCCGCCGCTCGTCCATTTAAAGTGATTGACGTTATTTGCTACCATTAGGCACTACTATGTAATTGACCTCTGACCCTCACAAGCGACCTGTTGAAACAGCTCTAAACCAGATTGTCTAATCTCCATGGGAAAAGCCCTCGATTGAGATTTAGGCTTGAAAAGCAATCAACACCTTAAGGTGAAGGAGGGAAGCCCGGGTCAGTGGCACCGGTCGCTCTGATGTGGGCCGAGGATGAGTCTTTGTTCTGACCCAGTGAACTGCAAAACCTTCAAAAACAACCTCAAAATGAACATATACAACAGGAAAGGATGTGGTTTTACCTCAGAATGACTCACCATAATAACCATGTTTAATTTATGTAACGTCAAACCCATTACAGTAAAATCTGGTTGATTTGATTAAAAATATGTTACACTATTTTATAAAAACACACGTTCTCAAAATCTTTTCTTTTGATATTATCTCAACAATCTGTAGCAAATTTAAAACATCAGGTGTGAAGTTATGTTTCAGTTTCAATGTGGCCATTATCTACTTTGTTAGAAATCTAAAGGAAATACATTTTTGTTGGAAGAACCATTATTTTGTGTTTCAGAAATGCTGCTTCAGTCTGACCTTCAGAAATAAGAGGTTGATTGACAGCCTTATCATGCCCGAAGACTGCACTGAGTTGGAAAAGGATTTATGAGATGCTTGTGGGAGGTCTGTGACATTCACTGACCTCTCCCAGACCTCAGGCTCAAATACAAATATGACAAGTAGCTTGTACACTGTAAAAAAGAGATTTTTCAGTAAGTTACTGCACTTATTCCACACCACAGTAGTTTTTGTTTTGTTACATTGATACATACATATTGACACCTGACATTATTTATTCTGCTTATACCAAAAATCAGCCACTTACAAATACAAAACAAAACAATACCTTAACAGAGCAAGTCAAGAGTGCCGTGGCCCCCTCAAAACACCGAAAGTTTTGCTTGGCCCCCCCTAATCCTAGATTTGAATTAAAACATTGAAAACCAAACTCCCAATAATGTTAATTAGCTTAAAATGTATTGTTTAAATACCATGTAATTGTCTGCATATGTATTATTTATTTAAAATTACATTTCTTGTTAAAGGATTGATGTAGTCACTCCTGGGGCCCCCCTGCAGTACCTTCGCTGCCCCCTAGGCGCCCTGGACCTTAGTTTGTGAACCACTGCCTCAACGTTTATTTGAATTTTAAAGTATCACTATAATATTTGATACTGCTTTTTTTTACTGTTAAAATACTGTGAGGAGAGACAGCTGTCCAATCTCTCCATTTTACTTTAAATATATTTTCATGAAAGTGCAGTGCTCATTGACCCTTTCATCAGATTTAAGCCTATAGCCCACAACATCACAGAGCAGTAATCGTTTAAACAGTGTCTGGTTGTTTTCCCGTCGTCAGCGCCTCCGACTTTTACAGCCTCTTTGTTTTCACTGCTGCATTTTTGTGTGAGATAAAAGCCAGACCTACCACTTTATACAGACTACAATGCTTCTCCATTACAGCCTCGACATGTAAAATAGTTCCTCCTGAAGTTACCACGCGTTTCCTCTACACAGCGTAAGTGCAAACAGACAGATGTTTTCAGACAGGCCTCAGAAGACACATTTGCAGATTTATTTGTCTTTTTTTATTACAGAATTATTTTTGTGAATTGTTTGAAATGCCTCTTGTTTTGTTTTATGTTAAAAACATTTTGAGATATTGTTAAATTCAAAACAATTACAGGCAATACACTATTATACTCCATTTTTTGTATTATACTGTATTAGGTATACCTATTGACCCAGTGGTGGATTTAGCAGTTTGGGGGTTCAAGGCTAACATGGGCAGGGGGCCATGATTTGTCAGTCCACATCAACCAGACAGCTTAACTATACAGAGAAAATGAAAACTTCTGAGATTTATTGGCTTTGAAGTTCAATTAATAATTACTTAGACATATTTATTTTAGGCTTCATTTTGGGGCCCTGGAAGCTTGGGGCACTAATAATTCATCAATTTTATATAGCGCTTTTCACAACTACTCAAAGACGCTTTACATATTTTGAATTATTCATTCACTCCACGGTCACACCTGATGATGGTAAGCTACTTATGTAGCCACAGCTGCCCTGGGGCACACTGACAGAAGCGTGGCTGCAAGTTTGCGCCAACGGCCCCTCCGACCACCACCGAACACCAATCACACAACCACATTCATTCATTGGCAATATGGGTTAAGTGTCTTGCCCAGGGACACAACGACAGTGTGCGCTCGGACGGGGGCTCGAACCACCAACCCTCTGGTCGAGGGGCGAGCGCCTACCCCACTGCACCACTGCCGGATGAATGTGTCATGAATCAGCAGGTTCACCCATTAATTAGTGACACCCCAGTTTCTCTCTCACTCTTCACAGACTACATTGTGTTTGGAACTCTTTGTGATGTTTGTTCAGGTGAAGAGTATTCAGGACGCCATTCGGGACAAGAAGCAGCGTTTTACCTTCATGGGTGAAGAGGTGAGCCTGTGTCCCTCTGTGGGCATCTTCATCACCATGAACCCAGGCTACGCCGGGAGGACCGAGCTGCCCGAGAACCTCAAGGCCCTGTTCAGGTCAGACAGAGCGTCTAAACACGGGGAGAACACACTAGTACACACCAGTACACACCAGTACACACCAGTACACACCAGTACTCACCAGTACACACCAGTACTCACTAGTACACACCAGTACACACCAGTACTCACAGTTATTGATGATGTCCGTCACAGACCGTGTGCGATGGTGGTGCCAGACTTTGAGCTCATCTGTGAGATCATGTTGGTGTCAGAGGGCTTCATCAGCGCCAGGGTCCTCGCCCGCAAGTTCATCACCCTCTACACCCTCTGTAAGGAGCTGCTGTCCAAACAGGTATCCTCTACACCCTCTACACCCTCTGTAAGGATCTGCTGGCCAAACAGATATCCTCTACACCCTCCACCCTCTACACCCTCTGTAAGGAGCTGCTGTCTCTCCTCCACACCCTTTCGACTGGACATATTAGCTCATGATGTGGTGATGGTGAATGGATTACCTCGTGCGTTTGGCTTGTTTCCTGTTGCTCATGTCCAGCCCTGATATTACCCATAGTGCATCTGTTTATATAGTGTTGTTCTGGACTCCGTCAGACACTGAAGGTGTAAAGACTCCGGGTTATTTGTGTAGCACTTCAGAGTGTTCTTTAATGTTCACAGTTCTGGAGAAGGACTCACTCTGGACCTGAGCGTCTGAAGTGGTCCATGTTCATGAATCCGAACCACTAACCCTTTAGAGTTCTGTTTATTCACACATTTAAGTCTCAACAGAACCTTCCAAAGTCTGTACAGTTCTGAAATCATCATGATACACTTTCAATGGAGAAATTAGCATCAGACACAGAATATCACAAGATCTCCCAAATGCCAAAGTCCCTCCCCTCTCTACATGTATGTGAGGTCAGAGGTCAGAGGTCAGAGGTCAGAGCCTGGTTAGGAAACATTAGTGAATGTACCTCACATGTATGTTTATATAATGTACACATTAGTAACAGTTAGACTCTACTGTTTATAAA
>JAVQKC010052674.1:0-18943 GCA_036025475.1 Philypnodon macrostomus | reverse complement strand
CTTGCCGCGATGGAGGGTCTAAGGACAGGGGATGTCCTGGGACAGTCCTGTTGTTTGTGTGTTATTGATTATTATCTGTTTGCAATGACCCTGTCTATTGTTTATTGTTTACATGCATCTCTTTTTGTGAAGCCCTCTGAGGCAACTGTGTTGTGATATAGGGCATTACAAATAAAATTGAATTGAATTGAATTGAATGATCTAAAATCTGACATTTTGGTATTCTGTGTGGGTTATTTGGTTGCAGTAGATTCGATTGTTCTTAAGTCTTGCACAAACACTGGGAAAGTATGATGATATATGATGGCCTTGTAATCAATTTCTCGGTAATAAAAGTCTAACTGGTTCACTTTGTACTGATAAATATTTTACTAGAAACTCGGGATCTGTGAGAAATAGTCTATTTGTTCATTCATCATCTTCTACAATGGCCAGTTATTAATGAGAAATTCATATTCAGGAGGCACTAGCTCAGGTGGTAGAGCAGGAATACAATAAATCATTGCAAGGTTGGCAGATCGATCCCCACTCTAACCAGTTCTTTTATACAGTTCACCCACCATGCATGAAAGTATGAATGTGTCTGTGTGATTGTCATTGGTGGTCAGAGAGGCGGTAGGAGTGGTATGAATGCCACATCTCTGCCAGTCTGCCCCAAGTTAACCACTACAATTGAATACAGTCCAGTAGTGAAGAAATGTGTTCATGCATGTTAATAAGAATATTCAACATCATAACATCTATGTAAAGATATATTGTACCAACTCTAACCACTAGAAGTTGCTCTGCCAGTGTTGAATATTTGCACATATATAGTGTGTTGCTGTGGTAAATTAAGTTGGCACGTCTTCTGTTATGTGAGTTTACATAGCAGCTGCTGTGAAGTTGATGCCTGCAGCCCTGAGTGTGATGAGATGGCTTCTTTCAACACCAACCGAGTGATACTGTTAACCTGGCAAAAGATGATCTGCTAGCATCTCTCTTAAACAAACGTGTCCCTATAGTAGCAAATACCCGAATGCTTAGCGCCGCCGTGTAGACTTGTTTTTCGTTGCCTGACGAGATGGATTTTTGTTAATTTGTGAACTTCATAATCCAATTAGTGGATCCAGTTTGTGGAAAATGTTAGTTATGGAAAAACAGCCTTCAGGTTTAATTCTGATTGAGACCTAGTGTAGCCCTAGTTTTTAGATCTAGTTTAGTTCTGGTATTGTTCTAGTTTAGACCTGGTTTAGACCTTTCTAACGATAGTAAAAAAAAATGATTTTAGAATTGATTACAATTGAAATTCACTTCACAGCCGAGGTAAGGCTGATTGAGATGTGGCAGCCATACCATGTCAAAGTCAACGTTCTGTCAGTGACCGATTCCTAGCCTTGCGATTAACCAGCCATTGTCCAGTGTGTCCCCCAAAGTCAGGTCTATAATTTATTTAATAATTTACTAATTAAAATGCAACTAAATGCACAAAACACCACAATAGTGCTATGACATGCTAGCCTTGTGCTATCGCTAATGCTAACTTAAACACAAGCTTCCAAATTGAGAACTGACTTTTTCCTAAATATGGTAGTCCCGTCCAACTCCATAAACTTCACCAGCTTCACAGATCTCTGTCTATAGCTAATGTTATGGTCCATTGGTCTAACTTTTTAAGTCCTCCGTTTAGGTACTTTGAATCCCAACAGACCTTTTTCCAAATATGGTTTTATACTTTTGGCTCCAGAAACTTCAATGGCTTCACTCTTGTTTGTCTATTGCTAATGTTACGATCCATTGGTCCACCTTTTCAAAAATGGTCCGCTGCATCCCGCTTCCCAGTAAGCTGTAAAAGAACATTGTAACTAAGTAAAGCTGTATCGTGATTTTTGGTATCCAGAGGGCTTGCACATCTGTATCCTCTCATCTCGGAGAACACAATTAAAACACTCATTCATCTGGGGTGTGTGTATACAAATAACGCTATGTCCCAGGATGAGAGGTAAGGCACGCACAAAGCATAAAAAAAACCTTCACATTCACAGACGGCTATGACCACAGGCTCTTATTATCAAAACACTGGAACAATAACAGTGTATTCTCCCTCGCACACACACGCACATTGACACACACACACACACACACACACACTGCGGGCCCGAACCACCCAGATGTAAGCTGAAGGATGGGAACTGTCTGTTATGGAGGAGCTAAGCTGTCTAAACAATAGACATAGAAGGGAAAGAGAATGGTACTGAAGAAAATACCAGCTGTATCAAAGCAATATGGCGTTCCCTTGAAATAATATCTTCAAATCAGTTTCATGACTTCCTGATTCGATAATGTGCACTTTTAAGGGAAGGGAAGCTTAAATCAGTTACTTGCTATAAAACTTTGGTTTGCTTGCCATCTTGAAACAGCATACATCAACGGACAGCACTTGCCGCATGGGTCTGAGGTGGAGTGTACTTTCAGAACAATCGACAGTTAGTTGCAGGGCCGATAGACATCTTTTCTCCAGTTTTCTTCTATTATTCCAGCTAGGCATCACAAGTGGCTAGAGCCTATGCGAGCTACTATAGGACAGGGGCAGGTACACCCTGGGTTCAAGGCCAGTCAGATTTACTCACATTTGTAATATTTTATTTATTCAATAGTAGAGTTAGCTATTGTTCTAACATCTCTTGGACAGTGGAACCTAGAGTGTACAGAGATAGCCCACAGTGACATGACCTCTGTGCAGAAATACAGGAACACTAACCACACATTTTTATAGTTTTCTTCTACTCCTTTCTACAAGATTTATGGCACTGAATTTCTGTTCTCCCCTGTTCTATGTACTGTGGGTAAATTATTTAAGATGCAAAAAACTACTGTACAGTATACTGGACCTTTTTGTGATTCTTTTAGATCCTAGCCTGCCTTTTGGCACTAGAGCAAAGTCATAGACTGTGTATGAATGTCATCTGTGTCCTATATATATATATATATATATATGGTCAATTCATTTTGTAGTGGTGTCTGAATGAAAAAAGAAGTGACGGATGGTCAAAAGACTAATGGAGTGATGATAATAATAGAGTGAGAGATAATAATAGTTTGTGAGATTAAAAGCGAAGGGAGGGAGCTAGAGACGTAAAATACCAGTTAGGGCTCAAACTCAAACTTCCACTGCTTTAATATGTCTTCAAACTCTACACAAATGAATGAAATGAGTTAGAAATACTTTTCTGACTTCCTGTTGTGTTGTATTATGTCTGAAATTGGTAATAAATAAAGTGTTATGCTTTGTGGTACCAGAACCTTGACTGTGAACTTGTGCCTGTTTTCTTTTCTCTATGGTCTCCTGCTAAGCCAGGTCGAATCACAGTGTGGACAGAGCCTTCTCAGTTTTGGAACAGTGCGTAAGAAGTGCTATGTCTCCAGAGAACTATAAAACTTTACAGAAAAAAAAAACTCAAGACATTTTACTCTTGTGGTTAAACAGAAAACCTTGTGTGCGATTTTATTACTCTGGTTTTTAATGGTTTTTGTTTTGTTTTTTGAAGCTTCTATTTATTATACAAAAATGAATTAATAATAATTCTGAAACTAAAATTTGGTCAAATGAGTTAATGTTAAATGGCAGTTTCAGAGCTGTTCCAGAAGTGAGTCAAATATTCTAAACACGGTATATGGGTGCTATAGTGAATGGTCGGCGTACGTCTTCATGTCAGCACTGTGACTAACTGGACATTGTCCAGGATATATACCCCACCTAAGAAAAACTTTTTTTAACAGCAATTTAACCTAAGCAATCCATCTTTACTTTCAATCGAATAGCATTTCTTTTTATGTCTATGATGAACTGGTGGCCTTCAACTTTGAGCTCTTCCATCGTACTTCTCCATGCATATACATTTCATCAAATCGGCCTGTGTCAGCACTATAGTAACATTGAAAACATCATGTGGTGCGGTTGGCCCAGCGAAGACAAAGCAGTGGGCGCTTCAGAAGAACTGCAAAGAAGACCACTTTACATCTCAAACTCAAATCATATGTTTTCCCTTGGATCTCAAACCACCTTTGTGAATAAAACACACCAAATGTTCCATCATGGAATATTTATAGCACCACTTTCAGATAAAATGAATCAAAAAATGACACAGACTAAGTACTGAAGTGCTTTTGAAGGTTTACACTGCAGCTACTATTTGTCAAACGCAATTACCCGGGCCACAAAAGCCAGCAGGAATAGAAGAAAAGATAAAACCGGTCATAAAGTGGAGGTTAGAGACTCGGTGAGGAAGTGTCCGTCTCCTACAGGGGAGCTATAAACCTGAGGCACACTAAACAGAGCCTCGAAGGTGCCCAAACATGGAGACAAAGACCATTGTAAGGACTACACAAGAACCAACCATTGTAGCCTATATGGAAAACAGCATGTAGAAGATGCAACGGTCCGACCTTAACAGTCCCGCCAATATCCACCGATACTAAGGCAAAGACATTTCTAAACAAACTTTGTATGATCAGAAATAATAAATTTAAAAATATAATATAACTAAGACCAGGTGACACTGAGATGAGGCTGTATGACCAGTTTTTTCATGCCAGTTGCAACAGAGCCAACAGAAACATTTGTCCTTTTGGCCTCAGTCAGAACAAGCAAGGGCTCGACCAGGCTTTTTACGGAACTATAGCAGAGAGAAACGGAAAGTGAAAGAGATTGCAGTATTCTCCAAAAGGATCTGTAGGGGGAGCTCCGGAGCAATAGGTCTGCTTTAAAGATGATGTGTTACATATAACCTTCTGGAAGGAAAGGCAATAGGAATGAGGATAGCCACCCAGTGGGACCTTCCAATGGAACCATCAATGTATTATCATTATTGAATCAGAGTAACGGCAACGAAATATGATCAGTCATCATCTTCAAACCTAAAAGATGCAGCCTTACGGTCTGACGCATCTGTGGTCCAGTTTGTGTACTATCAAAACATCCATGCATAGTTTTACTCAAGAAACAGTATCAATATGTACTTGTACTCTTACTGTATTTGAATGCATTTAGATTTGTACATTCATTTAATTAAGAAACAATCAATTGCACTGATTCAGAATGTAAACTTTGAAATCCAATATTGTCAATACTTATTTAAACAAACAATGGAATGGCTTTGTTTGGCTTTGTCTACCAAGTAATTTCAAACTGCATTTCAATCAACACATTTTGTGACCCAATAAGTCAATGTCAATTGTGTACACACCCATTCCTATGAAATGCCATGAGACAGTCCTTTCTGTGTTGGTCTGGCTCTGCCCTAGTCTCAATCATGACCATGTCTGTTACCGTGGTTTTCATTACACCACAACAAAAACAACGAACTGAACTACTTATGCAACAATTTCTCACTTGGAAAAAGAGGTAATATTTAGAATCTTTATTTAGTCAACCTAATAAGATTAATACAAACTTCAAATATGACATTATTAGGTGTTTCAATAATCCGTGTTGGAGTTTCAGAGCAGCTCCAGCAGCAGCCGCCACTGGATTTGATTAACTGTTATATAAAGCTGACATAAATAGTTTAGTGTGGGAGCAAGGAGTGAGCTGTTACTGTAACCTGCTCGTTTCTAGGGTTAATCACCTCAAAGGCAACACATTACTAATGCTTCGCTTCGGCAAGGTCTTTTTCTAAAGCTGAAATCAGCTACATGTGCATACTTTCGTCAAACTAGTTTAATGGGTTACAATTAGAAGGTTGCATCAACGGTAACATCAGGAAGTACAGGCAGTGCAGTTGAACTGCGTGGGCAGGCTCAATGGGAGTCCATGTCAAAATTGGGACTAAATTAGGTCTAAACACTAAATTAGGTCTAAATCAGGTCTAATCTAGGATTAAAACAAATCAAATACAAGAAGTAAGTGAGGTTCAAACCAGGGCTAAACCAGGACTAAACCAGGACTAAACCAGGACTAAACTAGGACTAAACCAAAAACAAAAAGCCGACTGAGAGAGGACACTCGAAGACACTTTCCAACACCAGTCACCTAGCCACGTTCATAAAACAATGTGGGATTTGAAGTTGAACAACCAACTCTTTGGTTGTTGGAGGACTGCTGTACAAGCGTATCTGCTGAGTAGGTGATTGGCTGCAGCGCCTCATCTCTCCTGGACCTGTACACCTGTAGGACACATCAATTATTCCATTTTACATGCAGCCATCTTGGACGTGTGGTATTTTTTGTTGTGAGAACCAGACGGCTTGTATTTACTCGCTGTGAGGTCATCGGAAAGGATTCGAGACAACTGCAGAGGCGCAGCCATAGATTTGTTTTTGTAAGCTCGTTTTTGCACTGTAATGAAACCCAAGACTTCATATAACATCATACCGCGGCAGTAAAATACACAGTCCCATTCACCGAGACAGCCGACTACCGCACACATTAGTAACCTATAGACGACAATCTACTTTTCTCCATTTTACAATTCTGTGGTCCTTGCAGCTGTTCAGAACCGGGAAGGCTGATATTAAACTGTATACCAGCATGTGTCGTTTCACCATAGGGCGACGTGTAACTGGAGATTAAAGTCGTAAATGTGGATAAATGTGCGAAATTCAGTTTTGTTTTTTTTGTATTTAATCACATCTGCGTCAACCTCAGAGAATGGAAAGCTGTTGCCGTTGGAAGACCATTGTAAACAGTGGCGAGTCAAAAGCCGCTCTAAAGTTAAACAGTCAATCTGGACTTTCCTCAGAAGAAACCACAGCCAGGACTGACTGCATCCCCAGCTACAATACTGGGCTCACTTGACACGGGGGCATTTGCTAAGTGCTAAGAGTGTAAAAGTTAAATGAGACATGCTGGCATAATAAATCTGACCTTTTGGATAAAGCTGGCTACAATGTTTGGCTAAGGCTAGGATATGGCTCCAAAAAGAAGTTGGTCAAATGATCTTTTTTTGCATTCTCAGCATTTCAAGCCACTGGAAATTTACAGCAAATATATTCCACTGAATGCTAGACTAGATAATGCATTTGAACAACTGTGAGTACAAGGTCTATGCCTAGGGAGTCAAGCATTGCTGACTGAATTTCTTTTTAGGCACTATTAGCCATTTGTAAGCTATTTTTATTTTATTTTTTTGCCATTTTTTGGCTTTATTTGATTTGATAGGACAAGAAATCAGGAAGAAGAGTGGGGAGTGACATTAGGCAAACTGTCATGTGCTTACGACGCCGGGGCGAGCACTGTATATGCTAAAAGCTAGTGTCAATGTAAGACGTACATTATCCTTTTATATATATCATGAATCCTACTAAGTTCACTTTGACCACAGACACAACAACCACAGATTTTATTTGACTAAAAATGGCCCAATTTTTAATCTGCTCCTGGTGGGTACAATCATTTTATATCACAAGAAAATTCACACAAAAGGTATAAGTAAAAAATGAATCCTGCCAAATACCATAAAAGATACCATGAAACGCTATACTTTTACTTCTCATTAATCACTGCTTGCTCAGGTTAAGATAACATTACATTCTTGCATCAGATCATGAATCACTGACAATCTTTTTGGCTAAGTTCGGATTCTAGTGACTCACAATTAAAACAACATTGAAGATCTAGACTCTTGAACATTTAACATCTGTCCCATTGTGACTACATGGGAAAGTATGACCAATTATCAGTGATGTTCCCATGAGAAACACGGTCACAAGACATTACCTATAAATGTGATTCACTTACATGTCTTCAGGGCAGCGGTCACTATGAACATGGCTGTTGTCCATCCAAGATTTCACAATAAAGGATTGAAAAACAGAATATTGCATGTGTGTATCCTAAATATGTCAACCAATATAACATTAGTCAAACAATTAGACTTAGGAACCACCACAATTTAAAACACAACCTCTAGCTGCTAAAATATAACTTATACAGTATAACTAATGTGAATGCAAGTCTGACAATTATTTTATATAGTACAAATGTAGGCTCTTTTTGTATTTGTATTTGTATTATACATACAAAATCTGGTAGTCCGATATAGATTCCAATACTGATATTTTGTATAAAAAACGAATCTTTTAATGTTTTAATCCTTTTTATATAAAGGAAAGATAACTAAATAATAATAATTTAAATGATAATAATTATAATAAAAAATAATAATTGGTAAAACATAGGTATATACGAGATGAAGAAAGTGAAAACATTGAATCTGTCCCATTATTTTGTTCTTTTGGTTTATACTGTAAATAAGTGAATGTTTTGGTGCATCCCAAACTAAAACCATACCATAATCATAACAACCAATAACACAATCAATCAATAATATAAACAGTAATTTCAGAATTTAATGAATATGCAGCTTATAGTCTAAATGTGGTCATAAAATTATTATTTACATATTCCACAGTGTAAACCTGATGTGATGGCCATATAGTATGTCATACAGATGTTTACACACTTCTGATAATGTCTTACAGTCTTCATTAAGGAGTCCAAAAGTCATTAATCAGGCCTGTCAAAACTATAAATCATTTGGATTTCTACCAGGGACTCACACATGCTGGATAACATGCAAGCGCTGTGCAAACTAGTCAACAAAAAGACACTTAATTGAAAGCGTATGATTTCAGATGTTAGCCTTGCTTCACCCTTTTACAAGCAAAACAGTATAAGTATACACAGCCACCACAGCAACGGGAGTAGGGCTAAATACAGTTCATTTATTGGAATGTGCAAATAAGGCAGTCACAAATGCAATACTACATCAATCATAGTGACAGTCTTCAGGTCTTCTCATGTACAGTTTCTATTTATTGTTTTTATTTATTTTATAGTAAAAATCAATCCAAATCCATCCAAAAGGGTCCATTTGGTCTCAAAATGTACTTCTTTGAATATTTTTTTAATCAGACCAGTGTTGTTTTGATTACTTGACATGATGTTCAGGGCTCGACATAAACCTTTTAGCCTACTGGCCACCCAGGCTAGTGATGAAAAAAAAAAAGTTACTAGCAATTTAAGCATTTTACTGGCCCCAATTAAAATGTTGAAATGTGTATGGAAAGACAAATTCACTCGACAACAGCGACTGAATATGTACTATCAATTTATCATTATGCAAAATAATTTTTAGAAAACTATAGAAGCAGATAGTCAGGCCTAAAGTAGTTAAAATATGTCAACAGTTCGACCAAAGTGACTAGTAGAACTGGATGCGTTAGTAGCCAACATTAAAACGTACCATCATTTTGCTAGTTGGCTAGTGTTCAAAGCCTGTATATATCAGTAACATCATCAGGGCTTGGCATGGAGTGGTAGGGAAGCCTTATTCAGCCATCTCCAGTTTGTCTTATGCAATCTCACACCTAGGATACTGTTCTGAAAAAGTCCGAAAGGATTCTGGTGATAGTCCAACCATGTACTAAGTACCATGTGAATGATTTATTGTGTCCACTAGCAACACCAAACATCATCATGTTTAAACAGAATTAGCTACTTCTGGTGGCTAACTTCCTCATTAGCCACTAAGAAATATTTTGCGGTCTGCTTCATGTCCGTTGGCAGACTACTCTCCTAGGTCATGCTGTATACCAACATTAAGAACCTATTAGACAAGCTGTAGCTTATTAATCTTGGACCACACAGGGTAAATTCAGCTGGAGTTCACCATGAGATGAATAATGCTGATTGGAAACAATATCAAAGTATTATAAATCAATGTAATCATTTTTCCCCGTCTGCAAATCACTGTGACCATGCATTCACCCCATATTAAAGGCATATTAATCAAAGAAAGCTGTCCTATTTGGAAGACTACGCCGGGTAACGACGCATCACAAGACTTAGCACACTGTAAAAGTAAACTTCAAATATTAGGTCAATTAATCTATTCATTTCAAATGACTAAAACATCACTGTAAAATTTTACAAGCTTCTGACTGTCTTATAAGTATATTTATCCTAGTTTCAAATGATTAACTTAGGGAATACTAGTGAATGAAAGTGAGCGTAGATGGCGTAGTCCCTGCCTAAAGCCCATAGTTGCTAGGACAGGTGACCCATAACAGGAATGTCTATACTATATACTATATAAAAAAACTAAAAGGCAACTGCACAGTTTATAAAATATTTACTTGGAGTCAGAAGTGAAGTCGTTAAAGTATTAGGTAAGGCTTCTCACATTTTACAGAATTGGAAGGTTGATTGTGGCATCTTCGTGTTAGCCATGTGACTAACTTGCTATTGCCCTACCCCCGCCCAAGGTTACCTTTAAACCAATCTAAAATATTGCTTTAAGTCTGAGTTGAAGTTTCTTGGCATTTTAAAGATGTAAGTTTCCTAAAATAAGAAAAAGTTGAGAATAAAATTGACTCTCTGACCCTGTTCTATGACGTCGTCTAAGGTCGTCTTTAGGCTGTAGAGGCCAGAGGACGGACTAAAGGTTCATTTCATGTCGTCTTTATTTGAAGGGACAGTGTACAGAGACATTATGCTTACAAAGCAGAGATGTACTGTACCAGATTATAGCTAAACAGCTAATTTCCATCTGTAGTCCCTGGGAAACAATAACAAATTGTACAGTGTAATTTACATATTCAACAATATAAAACCACGTATTAACACATATTCATCAGCTCACACTCAGCATTCATATTACAAAGGTTAAAAGCATTACATACTCCAGAAACCAAGGACAGAGAGGTGGGTGCTTCAGTGTAATCTGATGTTGCTGTAGAAGCCAGGTGAGGGGCTAAAATAAATTAATACATATGACAGACTGTAGAAAAGTCCCCTTCTAACATTCGTTATTTTGTACTACAAGGGAATCAATTTGCTAGATTTAACACATATAAGTAACATAAACTAAAATTTTAGAGTGTATGTGTGTGAGTATGCATAATTAAGCTAGGTTTATGTCCGGTATAAAAGACCCCAGTGTGCCATTTTAAGCAGCTACTTATGTGAGACCACACCGCTTCAATGGCTGCTTGTTCCCCTCCGATACAGACGCACATATTTTGGTATATTTGGACGGACACATAACTCCAGGCACAGCGGGGCCTTGAGCGATAGGCCCGGGACTGACATTTTTAAACTGAGGTCACAAACTCAGTGGCATTTACTACACAATTAACGCTCAGTACTGCAGACGTGTGTCTAAAGTGCCGCGCCAGGGCTGGTTATGGTGCCAACAGCATTTGACTTGGTCCTTAGTTGAGAAAGTGTATTGCTTAAGGCCCATGAGCACCATCAAACAGCATGTTAGTATCTTGTCTAATGCTCTTGAAACTATACCATATAAGATAAATGTGTTCAAGATTGATATGAGTTTGCCAGAGACCAAATTTAGGTTTTGAGTGGAGTTCCGTTATCTAGTTTTTAAAATTAAATATTGTTAAAAAAAATATTTGGTAGGAAACTGTAGAAATCATTCACAATAAAATGATGAAAAACAAGGTCTGATGGTCAAAGTTGAGAGCCACTGAATAAGACTATACTATTTTTTACTCTGGACTTGCACTGTCAAATTATATGGCCTAGTTGGAAGGCTGGTGTTTCAATTTCAACTCCAACCAGTGCCAACAAATGTGTTGTGTGATTGGTATTTTTGGTAGTGTTTGGAGAAGCTGCTGTCAGCCTGCCCAAGGGCATGTGTGGCTAGAGAGGTATCTTACCACCACCAGTATCTCTAAGTGTCTAAAAACTGCTATACAAATACTGCTGATTGCATTACTATAATTATTACTAATTATGTATAACTTTAATTTTTTTTTTTACATTGTCTACACTGGCTGTCTAGTGTTGTTGACAAGGAGACACTGTGATTAAAAAATGATAATAATACTGCTGTTGAAAATTAATATTTAAATCTATTTTAAATATGCAACAGCTGCATTTATATGTAGATGTCTCCCAGTAGCAGCTGATGTGGCCACTGTTGGCTGGTCCACAAATAGCTTAGTTAGTAGTTTATACTATAGGCTCCACTAGGGCATTCTGTATATCACTGACCCATATGAGTGGACATAAATACTACTGTAGCGCTATTATATTTTTATATGCTTTGATGAATATGAGATATGGGTTAGCGGTTAGCCTCAAATATGAATTGAGACTAATATGGGTTTTAGGCCATGGACCTTCCCACTTGACTTTTTCTCTTTGGCTCCAGACAAGGGAGCTATTGTCAACAGCAAAAGTAGTAAATCAACCACACTGTTTGCTATGTACGCTTTTTATTGAGATTTTATATAGAGCGGAACAGTAGAACAGCCTATTAGACTAGTTTTTTGTGGCCCTTTGGGGAAAGTAACTGTCTGCCTCACAGGCTGTATATAAAAATGGACATAGGGACTTTTGTGAAATGCATAGGATATGCAGTACAAGTCAGACTTTGCATTGCTGTACACATTTGTCCCAAATTTATGGAGGAGTTACTTTCAAGTTCAGTTCCGGTCTCTAGGAATTTAACATATGGCCAGCAAATTGCGCAATCTCTTCCAAAATAGTACAACCAATCAAAAAATGGATTGCAATGACTCACTTTCCCTGAATAAAGAAGTATGCTAGCCCTGTGTGTAGACTTGCTAAACTAATATTTTATATTAGCCAGCAAACACTGTAGTTTAGCTTGGAACAGAATGTATACGTTAAAAGGTCTTGGATTATTGAGCTTCAAAGTGCTGATTCAGATTAATCACATCTGTGCCTTTTGTGGGTTTTTTATGTGGGGCCCCAGATGGAACTACCCCCCCAGCCCCCTAATGCTTCGGTCGCTGCCCCTGCTCCAGCTGCTCTGGTCGAGTCAGACAGTCTCAGTGATACTTCCTCATCTCTACACAGGGCCGTTGACTGACCAACAGGACGTCTAGACGACTGAATTCTGTTGTTTTTGTGAAACTACAGCAAATATGTTGTGAGAGAAACATGGTTTAAGACGGAGGGAGTGGCGTGTGTCGGGTCACGTGTATAACATCTGTTCTTTTCAATGGACGTATACTGAATCAGATACATCTCTGCAAAAATAACACAATTTTCCGTCTTTGTGTTTTGTAGATCGAGGTCTGTAGTATACCTTTATGAGCTGAACATTGTCTCTACTGTCCACAGTTTTTAGTAATTTATGTGATTCTCCACAGTTATGTCTGCTGCTCACTCTCTGATTGCAGGCTGCAGTTTGGACAGGTTCATGCTCACTACGGCCCACTTTCTCCCTCCGCTCTCCTTTGCGCTGGATTTCGGCCAAAACAGTAGTGTGTCAATCATTTTTGATTAATCACATGAGTTAACGTGTTAACACTGACAGCCCAGATAAAAGTTTGATCATGTTTAAGTTGAGACCTAAATTAAGAACAAAGTGGTGGAAAACCTTTTCTGATTGCAATGGGAGGAATTTAAGATTTGCTCTGGATAGATCTGCTAAAACCTCCAGTGTTTACTTGATTTATGTGACTGGGATAGCAGAATGGGTCAAGTATTTAGCCCTAGCTTCAAAGATGATAATATAGTATATCTTAAATATATACGACTTAATACTTAAGCATAAACAAAGTTGTTTGGTAGCACTGCACACAGTCTCCAATTCTGAAGCACAAATCCAGTTAAACATTGTTGTACCCGTGTCAAACTGAGCTTGTAACTCTAATGATGAACACTGGGTGCAAATTAATTCACCATCTCAGCCCACAGCCATGTGCTCCACACTGAAAGTGAACACGCCAAAACACAACAACAGTGTCTCTTTTCTCAGGAATGCTCCAAGACTTGTTTTGGCCACAAATGAGATTTACGTTTTAACGTGATTACACAGTCTGACATGCTCAGACCATGGCCAAGAGGGGAGATTTTGAAATGATACCATGCAGGCTTTGATCATTTATAAGGTCAAAGGTAGAGGTCAGTGATCTTTGGCCCATAAAGAGGGTTGGTCAGTGCGAAGAAGAAATGTTTGTGTCTGGAATTAATCAGTTTGTGTGTTTTATAATGACCAGTCATGACGATGAGTGCCAGGGAAAAATGGCTTTTAAGATGTTCAGTAAGATGTTCAATGAGATGTTCAATAAGATGTTCAATGAGATGTTCAGTGAGATGTTCAGTGAGATGTTCAATGAGATGTTCAATGAGATGTTCAATGAGATGTTCAATGAGATGTTCAGTAAGATGTTCAATGAGATGTTCGATAAGATGTTCTGTGAGATGTTCAGTGAGATGTTCAGTGAGATGTTCAGTAAGATGTTCAGTAAGATGTTCTGTGAGATGTTCAGTGAGATGTTCAGTGAGATGTTCAATGAGATGTTCTGTGAGATGTTCAATAAGATGTTCAGGTTGTGATAAATCTATCGATACGAATTGTCAAGGCCATTTTTCTAAAAGTGTGAAATAATTGTTCCTCTACATTTGACCATGATTGAAAATACTATTTTTGGATTTGGAAAAGAATAGTTCTCCAAGCAGATGGCAGTATTGGCATTAGCTGGTTTTGGCAACTGGCAACATATCAACGACATATAGGTAATGCCAGTGCATTAGAAAACATTAGCAAGTGTACCAAAGTCCAGACGGTTTATTTAATGTAGCGATTAGCATTCAATATTAGCATTGCGCTAAAGGCTAAAAATGAGATGTAGACGACCAGTATGTTTGACAAAACCCATTGAGTTTGCCATCTAACAACTCGATCTTAAATGTTTTTACTTTTCTTTTCTATATAAATGAAGGGAACCCAAATATGATTTTATTTAGTAACAATGCGTATCTTCGTTCCATACACCACTTTATAATCAAAGTATCTAATTACTTACTTATGGGCCAACCACATTGGTTCTTTTGCTTATTCACCATGTTCTGTCTGTGGCCATTTGCAAAAGTCATCTTATTAAATCAAATCATTCAATCATTCTGTATGCTCTATTTCCAACTCATCATGTTTATATGACCTTAACTGCTCCAAAGTCTGTCATTGTACTCAAAAGTGAAATATAATCCGTAAAATCCATCGAGACGTGTGGAAAATTCAGTCTGGAAAACGAGTGCAATTTTGGAAACACAAACAAGCCGGGTGGTTAACACTTGTCTCTAAGCAGATTCCCTGACTTATAATGACCAGTAAATGTCTCACAGCATGCCATATGGACTCTGACAATTAGGGTGCCATTTTGTTTTGTAGTCTTTGTTAATCCAAATATGAGGTCTTGCACAAGTAAACAATAGGCTATCTGAAGTATCAAAATTCTCACATAATGAAATACTCAAGTCTTTGAATCTCTTAGTCGCCACGGCAACTGCTTTCTCCCAAATATTATTATGTTTGGAGTTTCATGTTCTTATCGGGACAAACGTGGCTCTATGTGCAAGCGTATGAGGAATGGCCTTTCACATAAACCCAATGCATTCCGACCACCGCCCAGACGCCCACCGAAGAATTATCTGTACTTCAAAAGGGCGTGAGCGGACATTTACATTTCAAATTGGATTCTCAAGATGGTTTAGTGGAGAATGTCACAGACATCATTTTACTACAGTTGGAGAAGTACAAATTATGTTTTTTTTCTTGTTTTTTTTTAAGAACCTAAAGCTGTATTTGGAAACGGTATGTTGTAATGCAGTGGAGGTTAACATTTTTTACTCCAAAAATAATAATTCAAAAAAATAATTGTCTTCTCAAGTACAATTTACTCAATATAAAGAGTCTAGTCAAGGACTAAACCAGGACTATCTGGTCTAAACCAGGTCTAAACCAGTTCTAAACCAGGTCTAAACCAGGACTGAAGTATAAACCAGGACTAAACAGACTGACATTGAGACAGGAGGAAGCTAAAGTATATCTATAATTAGTCCATTATTCATAGACTCCCCTCACACACTGGTCGCTTATTGATGACGTTACAGAATATGATTGGACGAGACGACTGAGTGAACAGCGTGATTGGCTAAAGTCCTCAAAGGAATGTCAACATGTAAAATGTGTAAAAGTTTGTGTATTTCAGGAAGTTTGTTTTTGTCCAGCTTCATTCACCGTCTTTAAACGGCGGCTGGAACAACAACGTTCACTGTCTGTCTCTCTAATGAATAACAACAGAATGGTATTATTGACACGAGCAGATACAGGATACCACCTCTGTTGCCACAGCTCAGAGTGATGTGGCAGCCATACCACAACTACGGCCTCTCCGACCACCGCCAAACACCATTCGCACAACCACATTCATTACAGTACATAGACACTGTCGGCTAGGTATCTTGCTCAACGACGCAATGACATTATGCATAGGTTGGAGCAGGATTCAAACTACCAACCTTCTGGGGTTGACTGTAAATTGTGCTTCAGGTATGTTTTTTTTGTTTGTATGTTTTAACACGGCAAAGCTGCAAAAAATCGCATGTACAGAATAGATTCAAAATTCATGCGGCTCTACATACTGTATTTGACCAATAAAAACTCTTTACGCTCTACAGTGGGCACATCTCCGGACTGTCAGGGCCCAGATGTTTGACGTACATCACTCTCATGTTATCAGCGAGACAGAGCCATCCATCTCCCGTGGCACGTCGGCTCACAGTGAAATTGAACAGCTGCACACCCGCTTAGAGGAAGTCACAGAAACGCTGGAGAATACAGTCATATGTTAGCTATACAAATACTGTATTTACTGTTCAGAGCTCAGCCAAGCTCCATTAGCTATTTCAAAATAGCAAATTCCCATAGAAACTAATCATCACAATTAAATAACTTTTTAATATTATTATTAGTAGTAGTATTATTTTTATTTATTCATTTTTATTTATTTATTTATTTTTTATTGTGCAGAAGATCAACATATATTTAGTTTCTTGGCTGTGTGAGATATGAACTGCGTCTTTAGCAGGAGCCCTTATCGGTCACCAATCGAAGAGGGAACCTTCTATCGATGTTTTTCAACCAACCATATTGAGTTTACAAGGTTTTGTTTTTAATGTTGGCATCACTGGTTTAGACCTGATTAACTCCTGGTTTAGGCTTGGTTTAGTCCTGGTTTAGACCTGATTAATGGTGCGTTCACACCGGACGCGACAGATTTCAAAGTTATGTCTATGTAAAGACGCGTTTCGCGTGACAAAATCATTCTGCGGCGCGATAGACGCGAAACTGCGGCGTGAAACACGCGATTCGTGCTAAACACGCGACGCGAAACTGCGAAACCCGCGACACGAAACTGGATAGCATAGATAGAAGTCTCTACCGAGCAATAAACCCATCTGTGTTGGTTTATACAGACAAGAATACTAAACAGATCTATGTCAGAGTCTCCTGAGATACTGGAGTGAGTAATTACATGTTATTTGAGACTGGAGCTGTGTTTTTGGGTGACTTGTATGATCTGAAGCGGAGATTCTCCTGAAGGCTGGTCCACGTATCACAAAACATACGAATATAGATCATAGAAACACACACGTGATGAGATTATCAACAGGACTGACTGAGGAGAGTCTGAGGTCTATTATAAACTGAGGTTTAGATCTAGATTGTGCCTCACATATACGCCCGACCACAGCTCATCACACTGACCTTTTCACAGCTGTCATCCGGCCATGATGCCAACAGACTGCTCTTCAGGCAAAGGAAGTTTTCGCGAAACTGGAGAATTTGTCGCCGGTTTCGCGCGACAAGCAGACGCGACAGATGCGAAAATTTCGCGTTTGTCACATTTGGTGTGAACGCAGCATAAGTCCTGGTTTAGACCTAGTTCAGACCTGGATTAGACCTGGTTTAGATCTGGATTAGACCTGGTTTAGACCTGGTTTAGATCTGGTTTAGATCTGGTTTAGTCCTGATTGAGACCTGGATTAGACCTGGTTTAGTCCCGTTTAGACCTGATTTAGATCTGGTTTAGTCCTGATTGAGACCTGGTTTAGACTTGGTTTAGTCCTGGTTTAGACCTGGTTGAGACCTAGTTTAGTCCTGGTTTAGTCCTGGTTTAGTCCCTTCCCTGTACAAACATGGCCACCTCTGCTGTTAGCTCACTACAGTAAAGCCATGTCACATTCAGATTAGAGCAAAGTGGTATGCTCATATTATGGATTAGACCATGTGGTGTGTGTGTGTGTGTTTGTGTGTGTGTGTGTGTGTGTGTATGTGTGTGTGTGTGTGTGTTTGTGTGTGTGTGTGTCTGTGCGGTTTGTGTGTGTTTGCGTGTGTTTGTGTGTGTGTGTGTGTGTGTGTCTGTACGGTTTGTGTGTCTGTGCGGTTTGTGTGTATGTGCGGTTTGTGTGTCTGTACGGTTTGTGTGTCTGTGCGGTTTGTGTGTATGTGCGGTTTGTGTGTATGTGTGTATTACAGACAGCTGGTGCGTGGTCTGCTGTGGACTTAAACCCTGGTCTTTAGCCTGATCCCTTGCATCACACAGACCATAACTAACAAACTGTCACTAGACCCACCACCACCATCATCTCAACATGCCACTGTTTAGGCCAGGTCCCAGGTACGACCCCGGGGCTGGACGTGGCTCTGCACAGTCCGGCTGGAAGAGAGCTAAATGTTTACTCGACGTGTGTTTTGTGTTTGAGTGTTCCAAATGTACTTCAATGGCTTTTGATGATGGACCAAAAATACATTCAGTCTTTACCAGTGCTGTCATTTATGTTAAAATGCTAAACTCAACCATCCATCCATCCATCTTCTTCCGCTTATCCGGGGCCGGGTCGCGGAGGCAGCAGTCTAAGCAAGGACGCCCAGACTTCCCCCTCCCCAGACACTTCCTCCAGCTCCTACAGAGGAATCCTGAGGCGTTCCCAGGCCAGCCGAGAGACATAGTCCCTCCAGTGTGTCCTGGGTCTTCCCCGGGGCCTCCTTCCAGTGGGACTCGCCTGGAACACCTCCCGGGGGAGGCGTCCAGGGGGCATCCGAAACAGATGCCCGAGCCACCTCAGCTGACTCCTCTCGATGTGGAGGAGCAGCGGCTCTACTCCGAGCTCCTCCCGAGT
>JAVQKC010052670.1:0-11033 GCA_036025475.1 Philypnodon macrostomus | reverse complement strand
GCCAAGTGGGCCGGCTGATATTGTATTCTTTGTAAACTGCAACCATTTCTGACAAATGAGACATACAGCCTTTGATCGGACCTCAGTGAAAACATATGTCGATGTGGAGTTAACTGGTTACTGGAGGTTATAACAATGTGAGTGATGAATTGGCAATATTTTCAAAAATATTAGAAAATGCTTGGCAGTTTGCCCACCCCATGTTCTAGATGGTTCCATGGAAGACAACAGGGTATATTTGTTAAATATTTTACTTTAGTTTGACTTTTCTGGATATTCTTTTCTTGTCCATTTGACCCATTCATCCAATGCCACTGGGGTGATCTGTCTGGAGCTGTATAACCACATTTTTGTCTTACACAGTCTTTTGTCACTTAAGAAATGGACAGATTTGCTTACACAATCTTATTACAAACATTATTTTTCCATAATCTTTTATGGGCTTACTTCTCCTTATTACTGAGATATAAAATAGTTACTGTGAATTTGTGAAATAGGTTGGGGATCACTTTATAGTGTAATCTCACAACCCACAATGGGCTACTGAAGTCCTCATATAGCTATGAACTGAAGATATCACCCATTAATAGCATTTTTAAAGGTCAATATATGAAATGAAGCTTCATTTCTGGGATCTGTGGCAGCAAATTGCCTCCTCTTCCCCGAACCCATTGTGTTTGATTATTCGGTGCTTGATCACTGGGACGTCCCGTGCACAGACTTCCCCCAGTCTCTGTTGCCGGTGGTAGTCGTTTATCATGGCTAATGCGACAGTTATAGCTAACATTGATTTTGTTTCTTTTTTTTTTCTCCTGTTTTGTCCTGTGTGCTATGCCTCTCAAAGTCCCATTCAGTTTGGCTGCCATTGTGTACTTTTTCATGCATGTGGGTGTAAACTGCTCATGTCTTTTGTGGAAAAATGGTGGAACAGTGCTAAAGGCGTAGGTTTTTGGCAATTACAGTGATTTTTGTTACCCTGTAGAGATTTATGTGCGGTCAAAATATTGGATGTGAGGAAAATTGTGTAATGTGGTTTTCATTTTTTTTTGTGTTTATTTTTATTCAGACCTGTCTTGATGCACATTACAGTCCATGGGTTCTTTTATGTTAGCTAATCTAATTATGCAAGGGACTGAAGATTTTGTAAATAGAGTTTAACACACCTTAATTTTCAACAACGTCCTTCCTGGTACATAGAAATGCATTTAAGTATGTGGTATAGTTCATTGTGGCATTTGATGGTGAAAATGTAGGTAGCATGTATGATCTAGGCTCTGTATAATGGTACTCAGGTTTCTTTTTTTTGCTATTTTTGTCCATTTTTGGTAGGTTTAGGTCTGATTTAGTCCTTAGTAGAAAATTAAGAAATGCTGCCTTATAGCATGTAAATGTGGCTTTTGGGGGACATTAGAGCTCTTTAACTGCTATTTTGAAGATTTTTTTGAAAGAAACATTTTTTGTAATGTGTCCCATTTATTGAACTATATAGACCTTATACACAATGCATCTTTTGCCTGGTAATAGTGGCAAAAACCATTGTGTAAAAAAAATAGCAGGAAGCAATTAATTAAGCATAGACACAACTGGTTTGCTTTTTGGTTGATACAATCCTTTTTTTGCTCTAACAAGTCTTTTAAGTCACAGAAATGTCTATGTGTTCTCTGTATATGCTCCCTAAACCAACTTTCTGCAAAACCCAATCAAGTTGGTGGAATAATCATTCACCCTTTCTTCATCTTTTAATGGCTATGAAAATGTTTGGCGCTTCAAAGATTGCCCCCGGTTACAGACCCAGGAGCAGGGTTCACGTAACCAAAGCTGACAGTTTTCTGCTCACGGGGACACAGACATAATTGGAAAACAAATGATCAGACTGAGTAAATTTACAGGCGAAGGAGAAAGCGGCGTATAGTCCCAGGGCTTGGACGAGTGCTATCGAGAGGGCCAGGGTCAATGCACATGACAGGAATCCCAATACTATGACAAGATTTGTACCAAAAACCAATTAGATTTTCAGATAGGAACTGAGTTGATGGCCGCTACAGTGAGAAGTTGACTGAATACTTGAGTTAATGCATGTGAGTGGGCTGTATTAGTGTCTGGACAGGCTGATTTACATTTTATCTGACTCACTTAGCAGCAAACTCATTTGAAGTATGGCTGCATAAAAATGTGTCAGATTAAGGTATAGAATTACCCTGGTCTAGACTGGTGCATTTTAATTTTAAAATGGATTTCAAGATCATTAACAATACTATATACCTTATTTCAGATTAAGTCTGTTGGCATGTGTCTGAACAAAAAGGTGAGCTTGCTGTATTGGTACTGTATAGGACAAATATTTGTTCTATTACCATTCTACGCTCTTCTTTCCTTTTGGTTGCTCATTTTCAGGGGTTGCTCTAGCAAACCATCTGCCCTCAGGCCCTAAGGTTGGTCACTTTGATGAATTGCACGTTAATTTAATATCTCAGATATTTTTTAACTCGGGATAAAAACTCTAAATGGGTCAATCTGACCCAAAGGCAACACAAGGGATAATAGTATTACAACCACTTTCCTACAGACCCTTATTATTATCTGTATTCCATCTACTAAAAATGGAAGAGAGTCAAACATCACGTCCTTGTTTGTGTTATTCTAATGAGTGATCCATTTCCCAGTAGCTCATGGACGAGTCTTACAGGATAGGACATAACAGGCACACTTTGTACTTGAACTACAGTAAAAATCACCCCCATTAGAACCAGGCTTCGATGAAAGGGATTTTCTGGAGTCTGCATAAAGTTCAGGTTAAATGTTTTATTATTTGATGAACATAAAAAGTATACTTTGTAGATAGTGCACTTTGATGGCAGTTCTATCGAGGCCAAACAGTCTGTGCTTTCATATTCATTTTCATGCTGTTACTATCTGTGGCCAATGTAAAGTACTTGGCTGTGATGCTGAGTCTACTGCTCCTAAAGGACAGATGGGAAACATTTCTCTATTTCCTAAAAGAAAAATATTTGACGTGTTACATGTTTAATTGCATATTTTTGTATTTATGCAACCACTGCCATGAAGCATTCGTGAGAGGTATTTACATAATGGGAAAACAAGATCTACTTTCTCTAATTACAGTGAATTGTTGTGTCGAATAAGAGAGAACAACAAATATGACAAATAACTCCTTAGTTGTGTAGCTAGTGAAGTGCTTGTGCTGGTTTTCATCCCCATTGCATAGATTGCATACATAAAAACTCAAAT
This sequence comes from Philypnodon macrostomus, assembly GCA_036025475.1. Classification (NCBI taxonomy): domain Eukaryota; kingdom Metazoa; phylum Chordata; class Actinopteri; order Gobiiformes; family Eleotridae; genus Philypnodon; species Philypnodon macrostomus. Next base: position 7,784 of record JAVQKC010052670.1, on the reverse strand, counting down.
TGAGAATACATTTGGCATAACTGACACTTTTGGGTCAAAAAATGTCTCCTAGATCCTTCTTCTTTTTAGGCCTTTTTCAGCTTGTATGGCGGCAGGAAATCAGGGTGAAGAGTGGGAGTGACTAATGGCAAAATATCCCAAGCCAGATTCAAACTCACGACATCAGGGGAAGCATTATGAGCTCTGAATATGGGCTGCAAACTCTACCGACTGAGCAAAACCGCAGCCCAGATCTTCATTATTTTTAAAACATTTAAGCCTTACATGGAAGGCCTAGGTTGCACTTACATTTGGACCACTATTTATTGTGGATTTGAGTACATTTTCTATACCCACCAACTACAGCCACAGTTTAACATCAGAAAATGAATTGAAGGTCCATCATCCATCAGGATTTTTTTGTCAGCCTTGCCATAAACTGGTGCTTGTCCAGAATGTACCCCAAAGCAACCCCCAGCAACCGAAGTATTAGAAAATCAGTGAATGAATAGCTTATGTAATAGATTTTAGTCTTTGTCCTGTATATACGGTTTACATTACATTGCACTTCTATTTTTAGAAGCCATACCTTCTCTTTTTCATACGATGACTCTGTATAATTATGTCATAAATTCAAAAAAGAATGACCATTGGGGAAATATAAAGCCTTAGTCCCGCTACAATAATGTTTAGCTAAGTCCTCGATATGAGCCACACTAATATTCCAGCCTATTCAGCACAAACCGATATGCTATGCAAATGTATTTCATAAAACGTGGAAACTGGGGAGCGATTCATTTATCTTATGAGGTCTTTTTTTCTCCATCCCAAAGGAGAGGAACTTTTTACTTCATTTAGCCCACTAACTCCACTTGTGTATCGCTGACCCTGGTAAAATACATATTGCAGCTTATCAAACTTTGTGATTCCCACTAGACCAGACGGCGTGCAATGAATGTGACAATTTTAGGGAAGATAGATGAAAAAAACTATACAATTATTCAGCTTTCTGCGTGCTTCAAATCACTAAGCTAATCGCTTGCTATGTTAATCTTCGAAGTCGTTCTCTTCATTCATGCACTCATAGAACCATAACGTCTTCGGCCTTGAACTAATTTCTCAAAGCCAATTATACAAGAATGTATGTTGGGTATTTGGCCAGAGGTATTCTGTCAGTCAGCCATTTGCATTGATCTCCAGTCAGTCTCCATTTAGTGAACAAAGTGATGTGTTGTACGCCACTGGGTTTCTTGATCTGTATTGGCAACTTTTAACCTTTCTTAAACCTTTAAGCATATAATTCTTGTACCAAGAGTGGGGCAGGAAAACACGACATTGGTTAGTAAATACATAAAGTACATTTTAGGCAGTAAAAATACAGTGACAATTGGTCTGGTGTGACATACCTTGAAAATGCATTGTCAAATTGTTATTTGAATGGAGCATAACCAAGGCCACTTTACGTAAAACCAACAAAGAGGTGTGTTTTTGGTTTATATCCATATCACTTTTGGATTTTTGTTTTGTTTGTTTGTTTATGTCCTTGCGGGAGCATTCTCACTGTGCGTATCTCCATCCAATTTCAGATAAGACTTTCACAAGCATTTTAAACGAAAGGTTATAGTTGTATAGTATTTTCTCAACATTTGCCTATATAAGAAGATTAATCGAACATTTTAAGTCAGAGTAATGATAAAGTAACCAGAGAAACTATGATCAAATGTCAAATGTACCTGTTCTCAAAGTACAACTCAAAACTCTTCAACTTTCCAGAGACATAAAACACATATTGACCAGGTTGTAGTACTTTTAATAACATCATAAGTCTTATTTTTGTTTGGGTTTATTGCCAAAGTCTGTCAAACCAATCTGGATTAGCTCTTAAATCTACAGGTTATCACCCAGATCCTTGCTTGTGTACAGCTTTTCCTTCCCTCTAAAACAGATGGGATTATCCATTCATAAATGTCAGACTACCATGCAGACTATAAAGCGGCAGAGTAAGTGTGGAGTCCCCAAAGCAGATGTTGTGTGGCTGTGGTGACCTCATTTGAACATGTTGTGTCCAGTGAGAAGAGACACATGTTAATGCACTCCACTGAAGCGTTCAGCAGTGACAGAATAAATGTATTACGTGCACAGAGGCCAATACAGGGTCAGACATTTATACAACACAAAATATTTGACTTTAAACACATGTCAGGTCTGGAGAGTGGGCTGGTGAAGTGGCAGTGACAGACAGAATATCTGAAAAGGCAAAAGTTAAAATATTTGTGTTTGACTTTTCATTTAAGCTGTTAAATGATACCAAACATTGTCCCTGGAAGCATAGAGACCTTAAGTAGCCACCTATGACTTTAGTTTAACCTATTATGAATTGCATTTAGAAGAAAATAGACATTGCACCAGGAAGAGTGAAGCTCTTGATTGCAGTTTCTACTAGTGTTTGCTTGTAAAACATAAAAACAGTTACTTAAATAAAGATAAAGAAAGAAATAGGTGAATAGAACAGATTATTGCAATGTTGTATTTGTGTAGTGTTTAATACATATATCTAATGCTTAGCTCAATTAAAGTTTGAAGTTTAGTTTCAATTTGATTTTATTAGATGCACTTATTTTTTTGCTTTGTAACCAGACATTGTATTTATCATCTTCCCTCATATTAATTTTGGCAGACCAACAGCCTCTGGGGTTGTTCATTTTTTGAGTATGCGAACCAGTGATTGGCCAAAGCTTCCGAGATTATCTCTTGAGATCTCCATTCTTCCACTAATTATTCTAATAACAAAAAGATTATTAATCAGTCACACATTCTTTCCTTTTACATATACACAGCCCTTCATACTTTTTATTAGACTTCCATAATATCTCATATTTACCATGCAGTAATATTTAGTCAGATGATGTTGATAGCTCTCCAAAGGCACTGGTCCAAAGATCACTCAGATCTGAAGTACTGGCAGACAGAGATCTCCGCTCTCGGGCCAAAGAGCAGCGCTGACCTTTTGGCTGGTATCATGGGACCATCTGAACCTTTCACTGAAGCCTGTGAACACGTCTATCACTTCTGCACCTTTTCAACAACCACTGCTTTTGTACTGACCACCTCACACCTCTCTACTTACCCCACAGGAGCTCTGTTGTGGTGTTTGGTCACTAACTTTCACACTTAGCTTGTTGCTGAGAAAGAAACCATATTTTCCGCTCTATAAATCGCTCAGGAGTGTAAGTCGCATCAGTCAAAAAATGTGTCTGAAGAGGAAACAAACAAAAAATATATATCGCACTTCACAAAATCCAAGACCAAGAACAGATATTAAATCTGGAAGGGAAAATTACTGAACTATCTTTAAGGCCGCATTTACACCTGCACAGACATCTACAGACACAAAGAAGAGCAAACCTAAAAAAGAGTGAATCAGATCTCAGAGGGTTAAATACATCAGACTCACGGGTTTGTGGCTATATCTATCCATTGTAACTGTAAAACAAGCCTCTAAAGTTGAAGCGTTTCTCCACATGAAACCAAAACAACACTCTCTTCCTGGGACACGCCCCCGTTGTCACGGCAACAGCAGTGCGCGCTTCACGGAAAGTCTGCATTTTAAAATGGTGGTGTGAAAGAAAAGGTTTGTGAACCATAAAAATTATATATTTTGATGTAAGTCGCACCTGACTATAAGTCGCAGGACCAGACAAACTATGAAAAAAAGTGTGACTTATAGTCCGGAAAATACGGTAGATGGTGAATTTCCTCAAAACAAAAACTGTCATTAATTTGTATGTGTATGTATGTTTATTTACTATTGTTTTGTCCACAATAATAAGCCTTTCTGTTCATTATCTGATCACTTTCTAATACTGCTAAATCAGGGCATGTCTAATACTAAGGCTTTTTGTGTTTCTATCTCAAATACCCTACTGTCTTAAAACAAATGAAATCTAAGATCAAAGGCAAAGTAGATCTTTTTTGGGGGGACTCCGTTGGACAATTAGTTAGTCGCAGGGCTGAGAGACAACTATTAACTTATATTAATTCACTATGAGCAATTGATTTTCAAACATGTGTGGGAAGAAGAATTCCCCGAGACTGTGTTTTGGCTGCCTGTGATTTGAACCCAGTGTCGGAGATGATAAGCAGGAGGACCAGCCATTGTGTACACCTTAGTATCAGCATTTCTTTGTAAATCTGCTTAGTTAATTCTAGGAAGTCTCATTTTGTCTGGTTTTAGCACCACACAATGATCACAACCACATTACTGCTTGCACTGCTGCCAGGCAATTCAGAGTTCAGACATGTATCTATTCTCGTCAGATGATTCCTCTTTACCTGTCTGAAAGAAACACATGTTAAAAGGATCAATGAATCATCATCTCACCACAGGGAAAAAAATAATGCCGAAAACATGTTGACAAAACCCAACTCCATCCAAGCACTGAAGGCAGCGTTACTCTGTGTCAAGGGCTCCATGTTTGCCAAGAAGCAGGAGGAGCAAGGCTGCAAATAAAACCACATGTTTACTCTGAACACACAGTTCCTACTCTACATTTCTGAAAGACATAATTTTAATTAGTTTGAAAGTGATCAACTGAGGTTAAGTGGTTTATTTATTTTACAAAATCTTACTTTGGTTTAGTCTGGTAGTGCAGCCTTGAATATCTAAGAGCTTCTACAAATGCTTGATATCTTTAAAAATGCTATTTGTGTTTTTAAGGTTTGAGAAGTAGTTCAGTTGTATTATTTTAAGATTACAAAAATATAACAGTTATTGTTTCTTCTGTTTGCTATCCATTTACATAACATATTAGGTATTCACTAAACACAGATTAAATTCTTGGAGACCAGTCTGACTTATATACATAGAGTATTTGCCTAGTATTTTCAGAATTTTGGTTCTATGGGATCTTTGATGCTTGTACTGTAAGACGGTCCAGGCTTTCATTTCTTTGCACATTTTCCACATGTCTGGGTAGAGTTTTTTCATCTGCATGAAAACATGTGGGCAAATCCTCAAGATAGATCCTGACCAGGATTCTGGCTTAAGATCTGGAGAAAGGTCCCAGGACATTGCACAGCTGTCATCTATTTCTGACAGGTTGCTCCATTGGCATTGCAAAGCTGGGCCATTGCATAAAATAAAAGTGTTACTTTGAGTACCTTATTACAATCTGAACAAACTCTTTAAAATGCCTTTTACTAGGAGACAAATTACCATCATTACTGTTAATGTACATTTACATCGGTAGATCACTTGAGTTAACACACTTTTAGTTTTATCCCCAAACCTTTGAGATATTAAGCAGAATCAAAGTGTTGCTTTGAAGGCCACCGTAAACCTCTCTAACTCTCTAACAGGGATTGAGAGAGGGCCAGCAGTAAGCCATGTCTTGTCTGATTACACCGACTGTGAGCATGACAGGCGGACCAGCCACCATAGCCACACAGCCCTCCCGGGGACGAGATTACATGGAGTTGTCACTTTGCCTATTATTCCATGTGGCTATACCCGGTTGGATAAAGTAAAAAGTGGGGTAGAAAGAACTCTGCTACAAACATTTTATTTTACTTTGAACCTTCATAATGAAACTGACTCCTTGAAGTTTTAATGAAACAACAATTTACCATTCCCCTCCTCTTCCTGAGCCACTGCAGACTATGCTGTTCATTTTGATTCTCTCCTCTCCCTCCAAAAAATGTAAAAATAAAATAAAACCACAGTCGGCCTTTAATCTTCTTTATGCGGGCTGCAAGAAGGACTTTCATGCATTTAAATGGGGCCATCCCACGGACACACACAGCAGCTAGTGTATTGACAAGAGTCTCCAGGTTAGGCAGGCCAAGCCATAATTCACAGTTTAACACAGTGGCCATCAGTTCTAGCTTACATCTCATCTGTGATATACACTGCCCGCTATATCTTCCTCTATTGCCTTCAGTGCAAACGTATAGTGTCCCCCGCTCCCCATGACTGTTTTCCATCTTGGGGACTGACCCGAGCCCTGTCACAGAGATGGACAGTGTCTTGGCATTGAGGTTGCTAGCTCTGCACCGGGGAAGTGAGATTGAGTGGGGCTGTTAAAGGCACACCTGCTTTCACTGTCGGGGAAAGTTGAGGTCATGTTGGCAAATGATAGGGCTACAGCACTGTCACTGAAATTAAACATGTCAATACAGGTAATAGACAGCACAGTGGAAAGTTAAAGTAGCCTACTGCATTTCTAATATAAGTATCAATACATTTTTAACTGTTACTATAATCAATTCAACACCTTTTACAGTTTATTTTTTACATTCAGCTAAATTCCTTCAGTTTTTTTTAAAAACATTTCCCCCCTTATATACAAACTGTTTATTTTAGCTAAATTAAATTATTATGTTATTGTTTCATATTAATTATTACAATGTTATTAAGCACTGTCAGAAACAAACTGTAAGCGACACAATCTACACTTGGATAGGGCCATATCAAGATAGTTTGGACATAAAAGGGTTAGTGAATGATATTGAAAGATGCTAAAGTTAGAGCTGTCTGGCATAAATCCCAAAGAGGAGATTAATGGATGTAGAGAAAGGACGTGAGAGAAGAGGATGCAGATGGTCTGGTTTGCTGACCCCTGAAGGGAACAGCTGAAAGGTGAAGAGTTGAAGAGTGACTAAAATATTAAGGTTTCAGGAAATACTATAATATTTCTAAATACCTATGCAATATCTAATACAGTAAATGTACATGGATAAGGTCTAAACTGTGTACATTATAAATATAGCTCATAAGGATGTCTCTCCTCTGGTGACTGAATAGCACAGTGCCATCTCTGTCCAAGGCCTATTCTTACATTACTGTCAGCAACGGTCACCTGCTATGTGTTTGTGAAGTCTGTGCCACTCACCTCGCTTTGTTCAGGTCAATCCCACTGCCAGGCCTTGATCCCACTTTTATAGCTATGGTCAGAAAAGAGCAAAGCACCAAACACACTGACAAAGCACACCGCAGGCCAGAGGACAGAAATCCAGTCATTGTCTTGCTGTGGTGTGGTTCCCTCAGTATCATAGAATTTAATAATCTTTATTTTCAATGCAGGCAATAAATATATATGTAGTTTTCTGGTGATGCTTTATCTTGCCTGTTTTTACATTACATTTCATTCCGCTTATGCTCAGCTTCAGTTATGATCACCAAATTACAGTGCCTGTAAAAATCCTAGCCACATAAAAACAGCCTGGCTTCTAGAAAGAAAGGTTCTTAACAGGAATATATAAAAAATATATATATAAAATTAGTGGAAACAATATACTATTCATTTCCATAAAGTCAACCCATTTTGCCATATATATCTCACCCTTTTGAACATAAAACATGCATTTATATTTTAAAATGCCTCCATGAGTCATTATGACTTGCATGGCCAGCCATCCTAGTATTTTATCTTTTTCTATACAACTAATTCTGGCTCCATGGCTGTTTAGATATACATGTTGTATTGGCTTTTGTGAGAATAACTATGTTTATTTAAATTATATTACTAAATTTGCCCCAGACCCTCTGAATCTGAGGGCAGATGTCCATTTGGGAGCCCTAAAGAGTGAAGGGGGCATGGAGCTGAATGGATATTTTCTTTATTACTCTGTGTACCGATCTTTGAGAGATAAGCCTTCACTTCACAGATGCATGCTGGGAGATACCTGATTCTGAAAGCTTTCTGGTGGCAGCTCTGCAGCACTCTGGCTCACACTTCATTTTAATGTCAACTCAAAGAGAAGTGCATCCACCCCCCCCCCCCCAGCTTTTTAATACTTCAAAGAAA
>JAVQKC010052661.1:0-21258 GCA_036025475.1 Philypnodon macrostomus | reverse complement strand
CCAAGACTAAACCAGGACTAAAGTGCATCTAACTAAGGCCTGAACCAAGACTAAACCAGGACTAAAGTGCATCTAACTAAGGTCTGACCAAAGACTAAACCAAGACTAAAGTGCATCTAACCAGGGTCTGAACCAAGACTAAACCAGGACTTTAACAAGGTCTCTTGAAACCCATTATGTAGAAAGTCCTAACGGAACTAGTTTCAATCAGTGCCTCACATTGTTTGTTGTGTGCTAAACAGTTAATGTCATTTTTAATTTCATTGGCAGAATGCAAGAAGTTGTAAACCGACTATCAACATATATAAAACCTGGAGGGCTTATCCTTTTCCGTGATTATGGAAGATATGATTTCTCCCAGCTCAGATTTAGACAAGGTAAGACTACATTTTACACACATTACAAAAACAATATTGTTTTGTGTCATGTTTACTTCCAGGACGCTGCTTATCAGAGAACTTCTACACACGAGGAGATGGAACCTGTGTTTATTTCTTTACAAAGGGTATTTTTAACTTAACAACACAGTTATATTCAAATAAGAAAACAATATGTTTAAAAGATGATGATTTTTTAACAGAAGAGGTTCATGACTTGTTTTCCAATGCTGGACTTGAAGAAATTCAGAATTTGGAGGACAGACGTCTACAAGTAAACAGAGGAAAGAAAGTTGTAATGCGGCGAGTTTGGGTGCAGAGCAAATTCAAGAAAACATAACTACCATGTTATAATTGTAAATAAATGTTTTTCTATACAGCCCTGTTTATGTACGTGTCCTGTATTCTTTGTTTTGAATGTTTATGAACAAAGTATGGAACAATCTATGGGGGAAAAACAAGCAAGTAAAAACATGATGTTTACTCTGGATATTAGTTGCATAATGGATATATTGTTTACAGTGTTTGTGTATTCAATGCATGATAGTAGTTACACTCTATAAATGTACCTTCCATGAAAACAGGAAGAAAAGGGAACCATCGTGCTATAGCGTTTATATACCTTAACATCAATAACAAAGAATGTGCACGTGTCCCTGTGTAGGGGCGCAAATGTGTACTTGTACAATGTTACATTTGCAAGGATTGTACCTTTAAGGGGATAACTTCTTGGAAATTCTTTGCATTTTTCTGTCCACTTGTTTTCATTGACGTGAGGAAAAGTACATCACCTCGCGATAAGATTTTTTGCACACGATGCATGACGTTTCATGGTCTACCACTTGAAGACGGAGAGGTGGCTGTGGAGCAGGACGCACTGCTGAGGTGTGAAGAGGTTTGTGCCCTAAAATTGACAAAAGAAGACATTTCAACTCGGCTTTGGTTGCTCTATCTTTGAACAAACAAGTCTGCCGCACAACTGGGTGATTTTCACGGTGATAAACATTGATGGTGCGAGATACAGCACCTTTACACGAAAAGTAGCTTGATGAGTGTCCAAAGTAGTGGAAGTTTGGAGGGGACGCCATCTTTGGTCCCAGCTCTCCACGTCCCCGAAGCGGACTGTGTTTTCAGCAACATACCACGGCAGGGGTGAAGGCCCGGGAAGGTATCGTGACATATTTTAGTAGCCATCTATATTTTCTTGATGGTTGTTGAGGTTATTTTTTGCCAAATTTACACGAAATTGATTGAAGCGACTGAGGAAAGCTTGGTGGCGAAACCTGCTTGCTAGCTAATGTTACTGTCAGCTCCAAAGTCCATTGAGCCTTTTGGCTGTTAGCTATTAGCACTGAAGACACAGGACGACTATCTGTTCAGGCCGGTGTAGAAGCCAAAAGACCCGTGCATTAGGGTGTAAGACCACAGAAAAAGGCTAATATTCGGTCACATTTGTCCGTGCATCCTCCATCCAGCGCACTCTCGCTACAAGAGCTAACCTAACTTGTGTGGATATAAAGTTATACGTGTGAATCAATTTGCACGAAAAGGGCATCACTAGTGACATTTAATGCTATATCATCGACTCCGTGACATCCAGAACATTGTGTATCACACGATTGGGGAATGCACTCTTTGTTGTTTTGTTAACGCACATAGTCTACCTGTATTTGACCTTAATCACCCACTTTACTGTGTACAATTATCATGTGCAGGTATTGTCCTAAGCAGGGTTATGGGCCAGAGATACCACTGCAGTGCTGGCAGGTAGCCTTATCTGACCCCCAGTAAAACATAACTCAAACATGAAGCCAATTGATAGCAGTGTGGAAGTGATAGTTTCCTTTCTGACCTGAACATATCTGGCTTGTGAAGGACAGATCATTGTTGAAGGTGAACTTGAGGAATATTTGGAGACCCTAAGAAGGTAACTTGTCACATCTAAGGCGCTGTGCAGCAGTGTGTGTTGAATGCATTGACTGACAGTAATTGGCAGTGGATCCTTGCAGCAACCTGGTTCATTGTTTCATCCTAAATCATTGGAATTGTAGAGTTGTGTCCAGCCTTTGAGACATTATTGGGTAGCCTGAGATTAGGAATTCTTTCTATTAACATATTTACTTTTTTTGACAATAGGCATAATATGAGGTGGTCATTTGCGATGTTAGATTGGTATAAATAATGCTACGATGTGTATTCAGCTGCAGTGGCACTAGGTTCTCAGCAGTAAAAGTGAATGAAATCACTTGCTTTCTGGGGACCCTTAAGTTTGGATATTACTGTATCATTATTTCTGGAAAAAATATAGTTTCAGTGTGCAAGAAGCCTATTGCATGAAGTTAGATCACCACTGTTTGGGTAATTTGTGGGGGACAGTAGAATAAGATAATGTTAGGGTTTCTGTCAGTAAATCACCCATCACGCAAGTAAATATAAAAATACTAAATTTGAAAAACATTTTGTCATCGTGGCATTTACGTTACAATATATCACAATATATCACGGCAGCGTAAAACAATAAGGTGCAAGGTAACTTTTCTCATTCACAGAATACATTTGTCAACAAGGAAGTTAAGAGACGAGTAGTGCTGTGATAATAGTGTAAATCATCTCTTCTATGACTTTAATAATCTTAGTTTTCTTCACTCGGTCCAGATTGCCAAGGATCTGTAGCCCTTTGTACTTTTCAAAATGGTGGTGGTTTGATTAAAGGCCAGGTTTTGGCAGCGGCAGGAGCAGCCAGTGAGTGAACAGACCCTTTCGAGTCCGCAGCTACACAGTGAGCTCACGTAACACTCCCTCAGGAGCACAGCATTCATCATCGCCCAGCAGTTGAAACATTGCTCCTGGATTCTCAGGATAACACTGCACCGATACATTTCCTCTGTCTTTTCAGCTTCGAGATATGAACTTTGGGTACACAGTCTGAATAATTACTCTTTGTGGTAGATCTCACAACAGGGTAAACAATCTGACTGTAACATTGCTGCTAGTGCTGTAGTATAGTGAATAATATATTATTTTTAGTTGACACAATGACATCTCTAAGAGAAACCGTGCTTACATGTTGAGACTAAATGCTTGTGTGCTGTCTCTGCAGGCACCATGGAGGATCTGCACACAGTGCACAGCCTGGACCCTCGGAGGCAGGAGCTGCTGGAGGCACGCTTTATGGGCGGGGTCAGTGGCAGCACTGGTGGCAGCACCGGCAGCCAGAGCGGGGGAACCAAAGTGAGTGTCGTCCAGTTTTTATATTTAGAACAAAGGAAATACATACATACAATGCACAAATACATAGGAACATGTGTCTAAAAAAGCCTGGGATCATGAACTTTTTCATGTTTTTTCCAGGGTTTGACCAATAATGAATGTTCAAATCACAGTTTTGGAAGCTTGGGATCCTCTAGCGACAAGGAGTCAGAGGTTGGTTTTTTTACAGCTTCTTATCAAATAACATTTTAACTACCAAATCTCATTCAGCCAATACAATATAGGGGCAACACAAAATGAGAAAAAAAAACAAATTTGGACACCCCCGATGTACACATAAAAATCCAAATAAACTTTTCTTTGCATCTAGGATTGTGATTGTGTACGTAGACATGTTTTTGTTCTGTTTCACAGGGGTCAGAAGTGAAAAGGGGCAGTTCCCCCGCATATTCGGTAAACCCATTATAAATCAGTAGTTACACAACTGCACTGATAGTGTTTGAAAGCAGGCTGATATAAAACCTCTATTTCAGACTCCGGAGAAGAAGTCCGAAACAAGCAGAGGAAGAAAAAGAAAACCCGACGTCCAATCAGAGAGCAGCCAAGGTTAGTTTGTGAAGGATCATTATGTTGTTATTTAAATATTATATTGTGGACCTTTCTGATGCATTATGTTTTAATTTGTAGGAAAAACAACAGTGCGGGGACCCAAAATAAGTGACTATTTTGATGTGAGTTTGGTAAATAATATACACTAATTAAAACGTGTTGTATTAAATAAAGTAGTAATTTCAAAGCAGTGACATCCTCTGTTCTTTCCTGGCTCTCTTAGTTCCAAGGAGGAAATGGGTCCAGTCCCGTGAGAGGTCTCCCGCCTATGATTCGCTCTCCCCAGAACTCTCATTCCCACTCTGCTCAGGGCACCTCTGTAAGTTACACGCTACATCTCCAAGTACAGCATCCAGATATTGTGTCTACAAAAAAGTGGTCTGTATCTCTCTTTTTTTTTTAGGTTAGACAAAATAGCTCATCTCCAACAAATCTGTCTTTTGTGGACCACATGACTCATCCAAAGCAACTTTCAGTCAAATCCGTTCAAGTGAGTGAAATGGAGAAGTGTAATTCTTGTTGGATTGTTGGATTATTTTTTTCTTAAATAATCCTTGTGCATGTTGCCTTTTCAGACCGACCTTACGGTGTTGAAGTTGGCTGCTCTTGAAAGCACTAAGAACCTCGACCTTGAGAAAAAGGAGGGCAGGATAGATGATTTGCTGAGGGTAAGCAAAAGACAATGCCCCCTTTCTGTAACTGCAATGCAAAAATACATGAATTGATGGTCTTTGTCATAGAAACCGTTAATAAAAGCAAGGTTTAGTAACGCTTGTCTTTCTGACTGTAGGCAAACTGTGATCTCAGGAGACAGATAGACGAACAACAAAAATTACTTGAAAAGTACAAAGAACGCTTGAATAAATGCATCACTATGAGTAAGAAGCTGCTCATTGAAAAGGTGAGTTTAGGTTTGACTTATAACCGTTAGTTCACATGGAGGGGTGTGGGAACGAAACACTAACATACTAATTGACTACAGAGCACCCAGGAGAAGCAGGCGTGTCGAGAGAAGAGCATGCAGGACAGACTACGATTGGGCCATTTCACAACAGTCCGGCACGGAGCCTCGTTCACAGAGCAGTGGACGGACGGCTACGCTTTCCAAAACCTGGTCAAGTAAGAATGAAATTTGTCTAATCTGATTTCTGTACATTCTGTCCTGAGTTAGCGATGCATCGGTTCCTTGTTCTTCTCGTCAAGATTCATTGTGTTTTCCTATAACAATGTTTGGTAGATTCTTTTAGTCTTATCAAAATGAATCTACCTGAGAAACTGGCAAAAATTATGTTGCAGTGGAGGAACTCTTCTTGGGGCCTTACATGGTTAAACTATTGGAGACTATTGGTACAGCTATCGGGCTATAAAGTAACAAAAGTCAACCTGAATTGGAATCAAATTTGAACTTGCTGTATAAATCTACTGTAAATTAAAATGCCAATTATTATTTTTGTGTTTTTTTTTAATCACAGACAGCAGGAGTGGATCAACCAGCAAAGAGAGGACATCGAGAGACAACGAAAACTTCTGGCCAAGAGAAAACCTCCCTCTACGAGCAACTCCCAGTCACCGACCACCAACTCTGAGCCAAAGCAACGCAAAACTAAGGCAGTGAATGGAGCAGAGAGTGACCCCTTTTTAAAACCCAGCCTACCTCAGCTGTAAGCTTGCTTCATGTGCAAACAAGATTCAGTGACTATTAGCCTGAAATATTGATTGTCTTCTCAGAAATCACTAGTACAATGTAGTTAGTGAATAGTTAGTGCACCTACCTCTCAGCAAGGTTTGATCCTCAGACCTCCCTCTGACTGGAGTCTGCATGTCTTCCCGGTGTTAATGTGGGTTGTCGGGGTATTCTGGCTGTGAATGATTGTCCCTGCCCAGCCCTGCAACTAACTGGCCACTGTCTAGGATGCACCTAAAGACCCAAAGTTGCTGGTATAGGCTGAAGTCACCCCCAAGTATGAATGAACATATTTTGTTTACTCTGTTGTCATTACAGGCTGACACTAGCAGAGTACCACGAACAGGAAGAGATCTTCAAACTGCGACTTGGACATCTTAAAAAGGCATGCCAAATATTAATTTTTAATTTTTTTCAAACTTTAAAATCTATGTGATCATCAAAGATGTCTGTTATGATGCCCAAGCAGCTCGTATAGTAAAATATATCACAACCAGAGTCACCCGTTTTCTCAGCCTAACCTTTGGTGTGAATCACGATGGATATAGCACAGCCCCTTGTCGATTTATTTATTGGTATTTTTGTGTTTTTCGTCTGCCCCTGACTAACTCCTGCACCAAGACAAGCGTTAATATTTAATGCCGGACTAGTCAGCTGTGTACTAGTGTGTTTTGATGATCCACTCTCCTTGTAGCTGCTGCTCTGAACCTCTTTTGTGTGCATTTGTGCGTCTGTGTGTGTTTGTGCGACTGAATCATTTATAGGAAGAAGCTGAGATCCAGGCGGAGCTCGAGCGTCTGGAGAGAGTCCGCAACCTTCACATTCGGGAGCTGAAGAGAATAAATAACGAAGACAGTTCACAGTAAGTATTGAGTCCATCTCTTTGACAGTCACTGCAAAGACACTTGAGACTGGATATATACACAAGGTCAGGACAAAGGATATATTGGGTAATGCTGTATTTTTGGCTGCAGGGTGTCCCCAAGGTCTTAAAAGTTGTGCAGTCACTGGTGTCAGAATCAAGGCCTATTTTGTATTTATGGGCAACTTTGCTCGGCCAGGTTAAAACTGAGAACATAATTTCTTGCCTTTTGAATATTTTTGAGTAGCGAAATATCTTGTTTGAAAGCTGGATGTGAATTGGGAGTTGGCACTTTGCAAAAGTATCTTCTGTCTGGTTGCTGTTTTTGAAGTTGATGACTCCAATTCTATTTTTGTCTGTCCACAGATTTAAAGATCACCCAACGCTGAACGAGCGATACCTGCTCCTGCATCTTTTAGGCAGAGGAGGCTTTAGTGAAGTTTACAAGGTTTGTCAACATATATTAAGGCTTTCAAATGTCAAAAAGACACAGCTACAATGTCTCATCCTGTGTTTTCTCTACAGGCTTTTGACTTGATTGAGCAACGCTACGCTGCAGTGAAAATCCACCAACTTAACAAAAACTGGCGCGAGGAGAAGAAGGAGAACTATCACAAGTACGTTTGGGCCCGAGCCGGTTCCTCATCTTCAGTTCTGTAATTGTTTTTTTTAATACGTTGTGATGGTTTTGCCGCTCCGATGCACATAGCTGCAGGTGGATTGTTGTTTTTCCTCCAACAGACTCGATGGAAGCACTATCGGCGTCAGAATACAGCACCTGCACCCTCCTGCCTCTGAAGCTAATCAAAGCGTAATTACCATCCTCCTCTCTTCCGCAGGCACGCATGTCGAGAGTACAGAATACACAAAGAGCTGGACCATCCCCGCATTGTCAAACTTTACGACTACTTTTCACTGGACACAGACACGTATGTACATACAAATACATATGTTGATGGATTTGAAAAAAGTGAGGATTTAGGATTTAGCTTGCGACCATGGTCACACTTTATTTGACATAGCCCTTAACTACATTGTATCTACCTCCATTAAGTACAATGTAATACACTGTGTAACAAACTGCACTACATTATACTTACATAATGGTTGGGGTTAGGGTTGGGTACAATGCAGTTACATGTTATTACAGTTTGTTACACAGTGTATTACATTGTACTTAATGAGGTACATACAATGTAGTTGGGCGCTATGTAAAATAAAGTGTTACCGTGAGCATTTTGGGTTCGTCCCACTATTTCATCAGTGGTTGTAGGCTGCTCACATCTTTCTGTCTCAACATGATGACCGTTAAACAGGCTCATTGAGAATTTATAATAATTGGGTGACAATAGTTACTAATGGTTCGGGCGAATGTCACAATGTTGAGATACTGCTTGTTTTTTTTAACTGGTAATACTGGACATTCAGCCTATTTAAAACAGTGATAAACACACAAAAATAAAAGTCTTGCCGTTTGTGATCAAATAAATTCAAAGTTTTCAAAATTCAGTCAAATTCAATCATTTTGAATGTTGCTATTTGTTAACACTAAATCATCTGCACAGTACTGTATAATCATTTTGAATTGGCAGTAGTATTCATGTTACAGTTTGGTTGTAGGTTTTGCACGGTCATGGAGTACTGCGACGGCAACGACTTGGATTTCTACTTGAAACAACATAAGCTAATGTCTGAGAAGGAAGCCCGGTCCATAGTCATGCAGATCGTCAATGCACTTAAATACCTGAATGACATTAAACCACCCATCATCCATTATGACCTCAAACCAGGTAATTGGTCAGACGTTGTTTTTAAAGAGATTTTGCCACAAATATATGTAATTCAGCTTTGTCATATGCTTTGGAATTCAGGCAATATCTTGTTGGTGGATGGCACAGCTTGTGGAGAAATCAAAATTACTGACTTTGGTTTGTCAAAAATCATGGACGACGACAACTATGGTGTTGATGGGATGGACCTGACGTCACAAGGGGCGGGGACATATTGGTGAGAGTAGATTTTTACTTTTAAATACATCCTTGTAACATAATTATTGTGTGTAAAGTGTATTTTTTATATATATATATGTCCAGGTATCTGCCTCCAGAGTGTTTTGTGGTCGGTAAAGAGCCCCCAAAAATTTCCAATAAGGTGGACGTGTGGTCTGTGGGTGTCATCTTTTTTCAGTGTCTATATGGAAGAAAGGTAAAGATAAAATAGCTGTAGATCTGTACATATTGAATGCCTTTGTACGACTTTAGTTTTTTTGTTATACTAGCTATTGTCTTAATCTTTTTACGTGCTCCAGTAATGCAAAGTATGATGTGGAAAAGTGAAAATTAATAAACAAGAATGTGGTCTAGAAAAAAAAAAAATCTATAGTGTGTCTTTGCAATCTCTGAAAGTAAACTAAAAATGTAATCTGTTTTTTTAGCCTTTTGGCCACAATCAGTCACAGCAGGACATCCTACAAGAGAACACCATACTAAAAGCTACAGATGTACAGTTTCCTGTCAAACCTGTTGCCAGTAATGAAGCTAAGGTATGCCATATCACTTTATTCTTGACAATCTCATTACCAATACCACTATTAGGTCAGCTAAGTAACACAAAGGTCTCCCCGTGTAGGCCTTTATAAGACGGTGCTTGGCGTACAGAAAGGAGGACCGTATTGATGTGCACCAGCTGGGCAGTGACCCCTACCTACTCCCCCACATGAGGAGGTCCAGCTCATCGGGGAACCTACAAATGAATGCTGCTGTCTCCGGGCCTTCACCATCCAGCATCATCTCATATTGACACAGCCTTGTACTGGGACGGAAAGGCAAAAAACTGACCAAGTAGCTCCCGCGTTAAAAGGGAGGACAAGCAGCCAGCATCGGGAGGAGCTGGGCGCGCCTCGTCAAACCTGTGCCACGCTTGAATTTGTTTACCAGGGCTTGATCAAAGGAGATGACACTTAATGAACATAGATTATATAGACCTTTTGAAATGGTCTGATAAAAAAGCACTGAAGTTGACATAAGTACCTTGAAGAAGACTGGATTCTGTTCTGACATTTCAGATATGAGAGAAAGCCTTAAAGGGAGACAGTGTTAAAGATGAAAAAAAACTTTTAAAAAAAACCCACGGTCTTGCCCAGTGTGCAAATGAATGAGCTGCTAGAAGTGAATTTTACTGTGAGAAAACGTTCATCTTTCTGTAGGACTTCAAAAGGTTTTCACAATTTGATTTGGCTGTATGTTCTGTGTTCACAACTGTTTATTTGAGTTAGCCATGAGAATGTAATGTGTAGCATACAAGTGGCATCTAGTGACATGTAGATCGGAGCGGCATACTTAACATTAAAATGCACAAAGTAACCAAATGTAGAAAAATGGCGATGTATAAAATCCTATGCAGGAATAATAATTA
Organism: Philypnodon macrostomus; assembly: GCA_036025475.1. Taxonomy (NCBI): domain Eukaryota; kingdom Metazoa; phylum Chordata; class Actinopteri; order Gobiiformes; family Eleotridae; genus Philypnodon; species Philypnodon macrostomus. Next base: position 11,102 of record JAVQKC010052661.1, on the reverse strand, counting down.
AATTGGAAGCTGTATATGCTGTACAGGTGGATTTTCCAAATTGAATTGCAGCAGGAACATGTACAGAGTCTCTTTCGTTTCCTGGGGTGGTGTCATTTTGCTGCTCTTTTTTCAAGGGCTGTATGTTTCACTTCGGGTACAAATTGTACAGGTCCGCTAAGAGTGAATAAAATGCCAGGAAACTGCTAGTGACTGGTAATGTACTCGTATGTTCACTGCTACCACTGAATACCCTGATAGAAATCTAGGCATGTCTTTGTTTTACTGACCCCTGGTGGCTTTGTTTGGTACTGCAGGAACAGAAGTACTCCAAAAAGCAAGGTTATCTTTTTAAAATTCTGAATAAAGATTGCTGGCAGGTGAAAAATTATACTCAACATGGATATGGCATTGTGAAAATTAATTTACTTGAAGTGTCAATACATTAAATAATTTTGCTATAAAACAATTAATGCATTGGCAAATACATCTGCACAGTAAAGAGATAAACATGCCTAAAGTAGCATTTTGTATCATTAACATTTCACACATTAATCTGGGTGTATAATCTTGCTATAACTGTTGGAACATAATACACTATCCGGCCCATAGCTCTTCAAGTGACAGGGAATCTTATATCTCCACAGATAAAGATATGTTCTCATGATGGTTCTATGTTGTGAGCAGTTTTTACATCTGTATTCAGAGACTAGCACATACTGAATACAAGTGCTTGTAGTAGAGCCATCTCAGTTTTATTCGGTCAGTGCATTTCCAGTCAGAGCCCTATATGAATTGCACTGTCAGAAATTGCATAGTTGTGCATAAAATGAATGTTCTGACATTGAGTCCCATGTAAATTACACTAAGCCTAGATTTACCTTAAAAAAAACCTGCTACTTGGACAGATATGGCAAAATCTGAATTTAATGACAGCTTGGCCAAAGCATGTATGAGCTGCGTAGGTGACCAAATGGCATAGTTGCATAGCACTTCACACTAAGAGGAGTCCATAGACATGTTAATATTGACAGAGTTTGTAACTGAGACTGGAGTTACTGAAGAAGTCATATGGACAACGGAGGTAGGAGACGTCTTATGAGGAGCACCAGGCATCACAGCGGGCGATTCAGGAGGATGAAGACCTGTGGAGTAGACACAAAACGTCCACTGTTCAAACATCAAACGCCCCCCCACTACTGTACGTGAAACACATCCAACAGAAACTCACCTGCTTGAAATTCAGCTCCAGGTGCTGTAGCTTGCCCAATGTGTGGGGAACCATTAACAGTCAGGTTTGATAAATGAGGAGGCAGTTGACTTAAGTTTATCAAACCTGTGCAAAAACATGAAAAAATCAAGTCTACTATGATGTCACATACAGACGTTACAGACCTGCCCATTGAAGGGAGGGGTTTGGGTAGTGGGTACAGTAATTACTACCAAGGCCTCAAAATATATCAACAATGTATCTGTTAAAACATCAATACATTCATCTTTTTCCACTTATTCCCATTTTTTGCGGGTTGCGGGTGACTGAAAACTATCCCAGCAACTATGGGCCTTAGGCGGGCAGTTACACAGCCAGCCATTCACACACACACGTTTTCTTGAAATTTAGTACCCAGTTAGCCTAACACATGCATGTCTTTAGGTGGGGGGAGAAAGCCAGGTTAAGTCTTGGTTTAGTCCTATTCCACTTGCAGCTATCAATCAAGTCATTAATTATTACTGAAATCTGGCCATGCTACATTTATAGAACATTATTGAAAAGGGGGGGGGGTTATGATATATAAACATAGCTCTCGGATGATATCGCACGTTTTCCATTTCCATACAGCCCTAATAGATTGGGAATAATAACCATATTCAAACTGGCCCACCTGTTTGTGAAGGAGTAATGGTCGGTACTGGTGGGTTAGAGCTGACAGAGACACTGGTGAGAGACTGCTCTGAATCAGTCGATGAAGTAACAGTGACCGGGACTGTGGATATGACTCCTGAGAGAGGGACCTACACATATACAGATTTTTAGTACAACAATAAATGTAAAAGCAATTATCTAGGCGCAATTACATTTTGAATATTGCTCATACCTCTGTGAAGCAGTCTTTGTTCGATTCAGGAGTCTGTGCAAGAATACTGCTCTTCTTATCCACAATTGGTAGTGTAGGTATCCTGTGCAAGTAACCGTAGCCTATTCCACATCCAAGACTAAACAAGACATGCACAATAAAAGAATGTCAGAGAAACTGCAGAGACTACATCTGAATACAATTAGATGATTGATCAGAAAACACGCAGTAACAACATCCACAAGGTATTCTGCTCATGGGCCAGTGTGGTCTTAAAATTAACACCAAATGTGTATTAACTCAGCTTCTTTTGCTGTTCCCATTAAGGGTCATGGGTGAATGGATTGTCCTAGCAAAGTAGGGGCCTTAGGTGGGGATACATAATTCCGTACCCACCGTAATGGATGCAGACTTTACTCAGGGAGACAGCAATCAGTCTGGATTAATGCCTCCTTACCACTGTACCACCACTAATCATGCCAGTTGGGGTAAATGAAGCGTTCCCATTTTAGATAAACAATAAACTATGGTAACTAGGCCTGGTTGTTGACTATATAAATCCCCTAAATAGGAATGTTACAGTGTTATTCAATACACTAAACACTAAGCAGCAAACAATAATTGAAATATTCTCAATAAAGATTGGCTTCTTAGAGTGTTAAAACTCTAAAAAGCTGTGAGATAAGAGCAGTGCTGCAGCAAAGGCCAATGGTTTATTTATGTTTTGTTCGGGTTATTGGCTGAACAGGCCCTTAAGTGTCCCAGGGACCTCCATACTTTTCTGACAATATTATCATATAAATGTAGGGTTATTAAGTGACAGCAGCCTTCTCACCTGCCCTCTCCGCCCCAGTCACAGTTGGGCTTGATGACCACCTCCCTGCAGTTGTCTGTGTCAGTGTTATACACATACAGCTTCAGCTCACTCCCTTCACAGCTCTCAATCAGGGAAAACAGGTCATCGCTCTATATAGAAGCACACATACGAATTATCAATGGGCACAAATTAAACATATTACTGTGAATCTGCACTTACCTCAATCAAAGAAGTGTCCGCACCTATGATGTAATCAGTGTAAGCTCTCAAACCAGCCAGAGCCCCGGGGGAGTTTGGTTGGACTTCCTGGGAATCAACAGTACAGATATCCTGTATTTCTTCATACAGTCAACCTTTGCTTTTTCCTATAAGGGGTCACAGTAGCTTTGGGCCTTAGGTGGGGTATGCCTTGGAGAATAGCCAGAATTTACTCATGTTTATTGGCTTGGGGAAATTTACAGTTACCAATTCTAACACATGCATATCTATGGATGGCAGAAGGAAGCTGAAGAGAACAGATCATGCAGACTTCACCCATAGGGATTATGTGTTGGCGTGCCCAAGCATTGAACCCACAGGGACTGGAGCCCAAACTGCTATGCATCCAAATAACAATAACGTGTATAAAAGTACAAAGCACATCTGATAAAAACACACTCACCAGGACATGCCAAACACTTTCGTTGACTCCTTCAAAGCTCCCGAAGCGGATGCTGACCCCGAGCAGCCCCTGACCACCCCACATTGTACTGGGAGTGATGGTTGTCTCTCGAACGTCCAGTGTCTTACTGCTGTACAGCATCATCTTCACAGGCCTCTCTGCATTGGCCTTTAGCAGCTCTTTCAGAGTGTCATTGTCTTTATTCTGTGAAAATCAAACAGCCACGTGAGTTACTGGGCTAGAGTACACAAATACGGATGCACCGATACCACTACTGGATCAGATATCAGCACCGATCCAGGCCCAGAAGCTGATATTATACTCTGTTAATTATGAGCAGATTAATTATGTGGCAAATGACATTATATTGTAACTCACAAATGACCAAAGTTAAGACATTTTGAGGGTCGTCTGGTCTTGGTTATTATTTCTGAAAATACAAAATTAGTTAATATTGGGTATCGGTCGGAATAATTACCAGTCGAGTGTCACAGACAGAGATAATGAAGTCAAAGAATGGCTCGAGTCCAGCTGTACGTCCTGGAGAGTTTTCCTGCACCTGTAAAACAATGCCAATGAACAAGGATCAATCCACCTGTGATTATAGCTTCCATAAGCCTGTGCATTTTATTCACAACCACTTCTTGTACGTTCTGAAGACACCAGGAGGCCCACTTTAGCATATCCATATCATTTACTGCACACAACAGAATGCATGTGGTGAGTTAGGGTTGCCTAGTCAAAAGGAGGCTGCACGGTTTAGGAATGAGTCTAAATGTAGAAATACTGGTTATACTAAGGTATGTAGAAGACAAATGTGACTGAACATTGGCAATGTTAATTGGTTGGTCAGAGCTACATTCCTAGCTGTCACAGTGAGGTGTCAAACCGGTTATTCTAGTTTTGCACATAGCATAATACAAAATGTGTCTTTCCCCATAAAGAAGCTGTATGCCTCTTGGATATTATGGACAAAAAACTACTGGGGAGTACTAGAATACATTAATTAGACCATACAGAGAAAGGATTGAAGATATCCCATTGGAACATATCCTGTTGGATTTGGACGGGGGTCTCAAGGTTGAAGACAAAATTATATCATAACGAAAAATTGGAAGCTATTTATAAATCATTGGCATTGGTTTAAAATAAAATTGTTCCCCAATATTTTTGCGGTACTCATAGAAGACGCTAGCTGGCAGTGCGTCCCCTCGACTGCGCTGCGGTCCTGGGATGCTGCTGACACATGAAACAGATCTTACTCTCAGGACGTGGTATCCTTCCGTCCCTACGCCGGGTATCTCGAAGCTCTGACCGCCCCCCATGTCTCCCCCGGAGGTGTGCGGGTCTGCAGGGAGAGTTTTTGCCGCGGTGTTCAGCAGAAACTGGCGCCCCTTCGCTCCTTCATGATGTCAGTGTGCTGCGGTGGTTCCTGGTTCCCAAACACTTCCGCTGTGCAACTCCGCCTGATAGGTTCATTAAGGTAGACGCTTTGGGAATGTGGGAGTAGATTGCATTTACAGGGAATAAAGAATTTGACTCAAAACTGAACCTAAACCACCACTTTGCCTATAAGCTTACTAAAACAGAAGTACAGTTAGGGCACATTTGGATCAGCCTCTTTATCTGACAATTTGGACATGACTGTTGTGTATTATCTAGCACGGGTTCGAATGTATAAAACAACTAAGCTAATGTGCTACAATGCTTTATTTTCCAAAACATCACAATCGGAGAATCCAAATGTGCGTTAACAACGCTTTTTGTCAAGATACAATGTGATTTCCAGTACAATTTGGCCAAATAAGACAAAGCAAATTCAATTCGATTCAGTTTTATTTGTATAGCCCTATATCACAACACAGTTGCCTCAGAGGGCTTCACAAAAAGAGATGTATGTAAACAATAAACAATAAACAGGGTCATTGCAAACAATAACAAAGTTAATAGACAGTCAATAAACACAAACAACAGGACTGTCCCAGGACGTCCCCCGTCCTTAGACCCTCCATTGCAGTCAGGAAAAAAATAAATATATATATTTATGGGAAAAAGAGAAACCTTAGGGAGAACCACATGATAGAGGGATCCACTCCCAGGACGGACAGGCTGTAGATGTGTCCAGGACTGATGGATGAGGTCCTTGTGCTGAGAGAGCTAAATATGTGTGTGTGGATGCAGCAAATTTAGTGGTACATCCAAGTGAATGAGGAGATGCAGCAGGTTTGGTTGGGGGTGGGGTCCAGATGAGAACACGAACACTAATCACCACACACTATTCCATATGATCAAACAGCTGTTGGTTCTACTGTTTTTTATATTTTTCCTGATAACTCCTTGGTCCCCTTCTGACGCACTCATCCCCTTTCATCTCCTTACATCACAGGGTTTGCCTGAGCTGGGACACGGGCTTCATGTACCTGACTAATATGTCTGCCTTTGCGATGATTTACCTCACAGCGGCACAACATGCAGCTAACCCATTTAAATGCTGGGCTGATGATGAGGAGTGGACATGATTGCAGCCGTTGTGTTTCTCTGCCTCTTCACGGTGACACTGGCAAACAACACAATCATGTATTGAAGTGCTCCAGCTGTCTTCAAATCAGTCAAGCACAAAAAAGACAAGAGATATGATTATTACTTATTATCTAATGGCCCTTCGTAATTACAGCCTTGAACTTATGCATTCAGGCCGAACAGACAAGGTAATGCTTGTGGAGAATGGGGAATTAATGACTGTAAAGGAGTGAGATAGTTCTGTTGCATGGAGGAGAGTGGGGTGGTAATGCTGATGAGGTGGGGATGAAGGAGAGTGGGAAAGTTCTGCTGCTGAGGTGGGGATGGAGGAGAGTGGGAGAGTTCGGCTGCTGACGTGGTGATGGAGGAGAGTGGGAGAGTTCGGCTGCTGACGTGGTGATGAGAGTACATGGAGTACATGGTTGGTGATGGAGGAAGAGAAAGAGAAAGTTCTGCAGCTGATGTGGTGATGGAGGAGAGTGAGATGGATCTGCTGCTGAGGTGGTGATGGAGAGTGGGAGGGTTATCCTGCTGTGGTGATGATGGAAGAGAGTACATGGTTTTGCTGTTGAGGTGGTGATTGAGTAAGAGATAGTTGCTGCTGCTCAAGAGAGATGGTTCTGCTACTGGAGTGGTCTTTTGAGAGGTAGTAGTTGGTGTAAAAATGTAATATCTATGATATGGTATTTGTTGATCTTACAGCATCTAGCCAGGATGGATTACCGTTGTCGGTCACCTACAACGATACAACAACAGCAGATATTTTGAGATATAGAGTTGTATTGTGTTGTTCCTAACATTATAGGTGAAATGACCTAAATACCCAGATGTATTCCTGTGCTCATGCTGAGGAAGCTGCTGTACGTGTCTTGTTGAATCAGCAACATTTCAACAGTGAGTGCACTCTATGGATTATTATACTACGATAAGAGAAAAGATTTATCCGCCCTGTGCCTGCTTTTACACCACCTCTATTTATCAGCGACACATTTTCACATGATACCAATATGTCACCGAAGCGCGCTATCCTCCACGGCAGATCCGAGAGGCTGCATTTTACTCAGCTGCCATGGCAACCTGGACTTTAGAACCATTGATTGTGTCTGGCACTACAGTTTATCCCCTCTTCTCCAAAGCAACACTTCCTCTTTTCATTTTGACTGCAGCCAACTTTTTAAAACTAAGTCCATTTGGCTCCTTGTATACAGGGTTAGGATCTCTGCTTTCAAGAAATACTTACGTAATTGAACAACATTTAATCAACCCGCTGATGGTGTTGCATAACCGGCTCGCACCAAAAGCCCGGAACATATTGTAATTATATCAGGCCGCTATAAAAGCCACGCCGGGTCATTTCATACTTAATCAAATGTGGTTATGCTTTTTATATGTATTGTGTTCGCTGGGCATATGCATTGGGTTTATGTTACGGAGTTGTGGCTTCAGGGGGGGGGGGGGGCTCAGCAGCATCTCTTTCCACATCTGTGTCTGAGGTCATTGAAAATTTGAAGGAAATCTCATGTGAGTGGTACCAACAAAAGCTCACACAAAGCCACTGCAGTCGTTATTCCGAAGTTAAAAGTCAGTAATGTTATTAATATTGATAGAGGGTGGATTGTTTATACAGTAAATGCATTTAATGGTCTCATATTTGCAACGGTCAATGTTCTCCAGTTATGTTTTCACCCAAGATGACCCTCTTTCAGCAGCATAAGCAGATTACTCTTGCTCAAAATATAATAATATTGGCTCCTTCATCTTCACTTTGGGCCTGAGGCGGAATGTACCTTGAACAATGGCTGGTGAGTAAGGTAGACACTTCAAGATACAGTATAGACACATTTCTTTTACATCACTTACTGTATATGTGCATGTTTTTGAACAGTGGGAGAAAGCCATAGCAAACCCACAGTGACACGAGGAGGACATGCAGACTCAGATACACTGAGACTGCCTGATCATTTCTTTGTGTAGACGCAGGGGCACTAACCACTTGCACCACTAGTTCAAAGTTTTTTGTCATCTTTGGCTTATTCACAATAGGGGTCACTGGTGGTTGTACCCTTAACAAGCAACTATGGGTCTTAGGGGGGAATAATGTTCAGTTAGTGACAGGCTGACATATTGAGACATATGTAGAAAGACAGCTATTAATTTGCACATTAATTTACTAGATACAATTAGACACCAATTCTCCGAACAAAAAGCCAACCTGGAGAGAACCCACATTAAACTGGAGAGGACATGCAGACTCCACTCAGAGCGGCTGTGTGTCAGCCCGGCTCAAGCTAATGATGTCTTTGCTTCAATCACTATTTAACCACTATTTAACCTAGAATATACAGCCCACAGAACATTCATTCGGTATTATGGAAAACACAAATACAAACCTGGCTGTGGAGTTCTTTGTGCCTCTCTCGGATTAATTTTAATGATGTGTTAAAAGTGAAGAGCGAGCAGAAGTGCCTTAATTGCCTTACATACAAGGAGATAATAAAAGAGGCTGTCCACTGTGCCCTGTATCTGTGCTGTAAATGCACTTAGACAGAGCTGTGTTTGGGTCTACACGGTTCAAATGGAGACACAGAGACTTTTATTAGCTCAACAATATTCAATCAGGCACATGTCACACCAAGTACCAACCACTTTGCAGCATGGTAAATGTTGTAATAGTGTTTACCAACCCTAACCCCTTACCCCATATATTGCCCACAGGGTGTTTCATGTGTTGCCACCATGATGAATACATTGCATGATGATTACAAGAGTAGTTACATAAAAACTAGATTAACTATAGGTAATATATTATTACTGGTTTATTACCAAACTATTACAGCATTATTACAACGCTCTAATGAAAATTGTTAACAAGAGTTAGACTGAGTCCCCCGTCAGACCAATATAAACTTAGGTAAACTGTATTATGTTTGGTTTAGACCTGGGTTAGTCTTGGGTTAGTCCTGGTTTAGATTGATTGAATACCTGGTTTAGTCTTGGGTTAGTCCTGGTTTAGATTGGTTGAATACCTGGTTTAGTCTTGGGTTAGTCCTGGTTTAGATTGATTGAAGACCTGGTTTAGTCTTGGGTTAGTCTTGGTTTAGATTGATTGAAGACCTGGTTTAGTCCATCACGGCTGCCACTGAGCGTCTCATCTTTTTACATGATCTATTATCCCACCGCACTAAGTGGATGGTTGCCACAGTGGGGTTGTTATTTGCCGGCTTGACTATTTCTAATGATAAACAACAAACAGGTTGCCGCCGGCCCGTGGTGGAGTAGATTGCCGGAGCAACAAACAAAGGTGTAAAACGCACTTCACACTGAGAACTGTTTTAATCACTGAAAGAAACCCGTGTGTGTGTTGTCAGGGTAATCAAACTTCATAGAAACAGAGCCAGGCTTAGAGCTAGTGACAGGCAATCGTGAACAGCAGGAAGATGTCAGTAATGCATCTTCAGTTCATTCAACGGTGTGCGTTTTGTGTCATGTGCCGAGGCTTGCTGCTGAGACGGTGATGGAAGAGAGTGAGATGGTTCTGCTGCTGAGACGGTGTTGGGGGATAGTGACATGTTTTAACTGCTAAGGGGGGATGGAGGAGAGTGAGAGGGTTCTGCTGCTGAGGTGGTGATGAGGAATAGTGATATGGTTCTGCTGCTCAGGTGGTGATGTGTAAGAAGAGAGGGAGATGGTTCTGCTGCTGAGGTGGTGTTGGGGGATAGTGACATGTTTTAACTGCTAAGGTGGGGATGGAGGAGAGTGATATAGATCTGCTGCTGAGATGGTGATGGGGAATAGTTATATGGTTCTGCTGCTCAGGTGGTGATGTGAAAGAAGAGAGTGAGATGGTTCTGCTGCTGAGGTGGTGATGTGAAAGAAGAGAGTGAGATGGTTCTGATGCTATAGGGATGGAGGAGAGTGAGATGGTTCTGCTACTAAGGTCAGGTGGTCATGTGAAAGAAGAGTGTGAGATGGTTCTGATGCCGTAAGGATGATGTGTAAAGTGAGATGGTTCTGGTGCTAAGGTGGTGGCGGTGGTGACGGTGGAGAGTGAGATTGTTCTAATGCTGAGGTGGTGTGGAGACGGTGAGATGGTTCTGCCACTGAGAGGAGGAGGAGTTAGATGGTTCTGCTGATAGGAAAAGTGAGTTGGCTTTGATGCTGTGGTGGAGATGGAAGAAAGTGTCATTTTTTTGTTTCTGGGGTGAGAATTAGATGCTACAGATTAGTCAGGCTTGCAGCTAGTGCCATGAGAGCAGCAGGAAGTTTCCGGTAACACATCTTCGGTTCATTCAGAGGTGTACATTATGAGTCATTCTCCAAAGCTTTGCAGAGATCTCACCCTCTATTTTCAGCCAGATGCTTTGGTGCTCTTTCAGCCTATGTGACGACTCTATGAAACACCAGCACTTCAGGCGGCTTTGGCGTCAGAGACTTTATTTATAAAACATATGCTGCGTTAGTTAGCTTACAAAGTCATCCCAAAACTCAATCACAAAGACAAAGCTTTTAAAGCATTAGTGTAAACTCTTAAATGTTCAATGGGCATATTTACCATTTTGTTTTTTCCTGTAGATCTTGATCCAGGATAATATTGAAGAATATTGAAGCATATTGTTTTTAGACAGGCCCAACAATAGTAACTGCCCCCACAAAAACAAGATGAAAAGTTGTTTTTTTACAGTAAGTTAGTCCTTTGTTGTTCAATGTTTAAAGCATTTACCTCTGAACTAGAAAATCCCAATTTGAGTTCAGACTAGGGCACTATATATTTGAAGTGTGTTGAATGTGAGAGCGAATGCTTACATGTCTCTGGGTGTATCCGCCTACAGCCCAAATCCATCTCAGTAATTATATCGGTAATCAACGATATTATGTATAATAATAATCCTGCTGAACATAAACAAAATTGCGTGAATTTTGGCAGTGTAAACTTAATGTACATAGACAAATTACAGAGGTCAAATAAAGAATGCCTCTATAGCGCCCCCATGTTTATGACCCCTATGGGACCCTGGACACACTTACTTTGGCAGAGAGCAATGAAACTTGG
>JAVQKC010052652.1:0-17702 GCA_036025475.1 Philypnodon macrostomus | reverse complement strand
TAGAAAAGCAAGGCGGTTCTCAACAGCATCTTTACGTTTGAACTTGATGTTTGTGTCCACCGAATTGATGTGCTCTGTGAAGGCTTCTTCTTCCTCGGTTTTAATCTTGACCCATTTGTCGTCCACATATCTGAACCAGTGGCTGGGTGGGGTGCCTGTGAAAGAAACCATCCATATACAGCCATATCCATAGCCACAATGGGAGAGACCGGAGAGCCCATCGCACATCCATGTTTTTGTCTGTAGAAATTCCCTCTAAACTGGAAATATGTGGTGTTGAGACATAGGTCCAGTAGATCACAAATGTGGTCCGGGGTATATTTATATTGTGGCTTTGTATAAAGTGAGTCAAAATAAAAATATCAGACTAGGAAGCACTTTCAAATAGGCACAAAATAAATAACAATAATTTATCTGGCAAACTGGCATGGCCAATGTCTTTCTATACATCCAAGTCCATGTCTCGTTCATTTTCTCCATTATCTCATAATGAGCCCTCAGACCCAGCAGACACCCGATCTTCTCCATTCAGCCTAAATATTTAGTCTTACACAAAGCCCTAACACCTCTTTTACTAATATTAACTGCTCCAATAACAGCTGCTGCCAAAGAGGAGTTCGTTTTACTGGCACCAGGAGTGTGGCTGACAATATTTTTAATCAGTCAAAAAAAACAAAACAAAAAAAACATGCATATATCTCTTTATAACTTTATTTGATGACAATACAAACTCTAAAACCAAGGTGACCGTTTTGTAACAAACTCCTATAGCGCAAACAGATGCTTCATAATTTGTGGTTTGTTTGTGGTCAACAAAGAAGGAACAGAAGCATCGCTCTCTCTCCGAGGAATAAGGCTTTATTTTGGAGGTAAACTCGCCGCCAAAAAACTCTTAAAGTCAATGATGTTACATTAAAAGTCTGAAACAATGAAGGAATATAGTAAAAAATAATAATAGCTATTGTAAAGTAGGATATTGTGTCAAATATTCAATAATATAACTAATGCTTGAACTATCTATTTCTAAATAGTATGCATAGCCACAGAGAAATTAAAAATATCCATCCACTTTTAACATTATCGTGTTCTACAACAGCCTATATCGTCACAAAACACAGTCGATTAGACATTTGTCAACAATCACTCCGGTCTAAAAATATAGAATTGCTACTTCCTTCAAAAAGCAATGTAAACACTAACAAGCTACGCTTTAGACACTAAGAAACAGGCTTTTCCCCACAGCCCGTGGAAGCGCCGTCATTGCCGCGGACTGTGCGCATTTACGCGCCTCTCGCTGAAGTGAACAGCTGGGGGAGCCTGTGTTTGTCTTGGTGCTGTCCAAATGCGGTGTAGGTTTCACGGCTCTGGGGACGTGCTCTGTCCCTTTGTGACGCTTAACCGCGGACTTACCGCTCTTTGTCCGGTTTATTTTTTAATTATCCGCTAAACTGCGGATGGAGGCGGTGTGGGAAAGAGCCACAGCGGCTGTCAATCATCCACAAACGAGCTGGACAGAGACACTGGACAATACAATCTTATGGAGCTTGTGTAGGCCATATAGCACATCTCCGCAACAAGATAATGAAGCTAATCAGTTTGCATGAGCATGAAATAGAGGACTGACTCCATACATACTGAGACAGACTATTGTTTGTCTTTATATATGCTTATTATGCTTAGAACGGAAACACATTTTGCATTTTAACTTTTTTTTAAGATCTGGCTAGATACGCAATAGTATTTTTAGTTAATTTTAAACAAAAACTTAAGCAGTAAAACAGAAGTAAAGACACATTTTTGCTTACGGGCAAGGTGGTTTGTGACTCCCCCTGGTGGCTAAACCTTGATAGACAGATAGGCTGTCTCACTATGAGCACAGTTTGATCATAACTTTTTGCAGTGACTGTATTTCAAGTGAGCTTGACCAATAAATGTGCTGCAATCTTGTTTCACGTATACATTTCTATACATTTATACTTTCTAACATCGACATCTAAGGACAGCTGACATACAGGTACTGTACATTGCAGTGTCCATTCATTAACCCATCCATAATCCCCTTTAAATGACATATTGAGTCTACATTAGTACCCATGTCTCCTCTCTGTCCGCTCAAACAAAGACATCAGAGGTGATGGTGACCGGAGTATCTCTACAGTGTCCCGTCACAGACTCCAGCCGCTCTAAAGGAGACCCTTGCCCTCCCGCTGCTGCTGTTTGTGATGAATATTAAGCAGCTCCAGATGATTTGTCCTTGGTTTGTCCTGCTCTGATACTTCCTCTCTAGGCGTCACGTCCCCCATGAAGAGGCTAATCTGCTCCCAGCGGGGGCCCCCTCCCAATGAAGACCTCATGTTATTATAGCCATTGTCCACAGGCTCGACAGGCTAGACTCCCATGATCCTTTGTGACTGACACTTCAAAAAACCTATAGAGGAATCAGGTATACTGATATAGTACACTGAAGACCACTTGATCCTAGATTTATACTGGTTATTAAAGGACAATTAAACCGAAAATGAGCCAGTTAGGAGCAAATATCCCACTCTAGTGCAGATTGAAGAGGTTCTTAATTTTCAACCATGATTGTTGCATCTTTACTTGACAGATGTATTAGAGACACAACATGTGATCAAAATGATTGGTGTCCAAATGCTGTGGTTTTTGAAATTGTGTAAAATTACACTATGGCGCTGCCTATACCCCTTTACACATTGTGCATCATTTTTGTAATTAGGGCCTACTCTATAATAACATATTACATTATAAAGTAGTTAATGGTCTGTACAGTTTGTTAAAGCAGACAGGAGCAATGGCACATGCTTTTGTTAAGTATGTTGGATAATGGGGCTAACGAAACACACTTTTGAAGAACAATAGAACTACAATACATCTGAATACTCTAAGTGTGATTTAGTGTATTTAGATGCAGCTGAGTGAAAACATGAATATTCTGCAAATTTTTTTTACATATTTTACATAGACTAGTAATTCTGCGTTTTAATTGTTGAAATTGTCACCGACCCCAATACTAGTACTACTCAGGGTCAGCTGCTCCTGTCTCCAAATGTACACAATATAGACTTGTGCACCCAAATTTACTTTTGAATATACTACTGTACATTGTAAAAAAAAATCATTCTGGATTCATCATTAGCCTATACAATTTTTTGGAGCCTGTTTTATTATCAAACACAGCAGTTGAGCACAGCTTTTGGGGGGGTTCTTGTACCTCCTCTCATCTTGAACAAATGCAGCGTAACAAAAGAGCAAAAGCAGATGTAAGTGGAGCGAGTTTAACACCGTCCCGTTTGATATCCCCAGGGAGCAGCTTGGTCATGTAAGCCCCCTGTAATTTACTGTTTGGGGTTGCCCGGGTAGGACTAATTCCCTAGAGGACATGGTTCTTTTTTTTTTTTTATAAAGTCAGGATTTGTAAGCAGCTCTCGTTGACCCCCCGGAGATCAGCGGGGCAGAGAGGTTGCACTACAGTCTATTACACATTATTATGTATGAGATCGGGTCAATGGAAGTGGTTAGATCTGATGTTGAAGCACTGAGGGTAAGCAATACTGTTTTAGGAGATATTACACATAAAATATAACCCATAAAATATGCATTATTTCCTTATGTAATTCAATAATTCAACACAACAGATTATTAACACATTTGTTTTACTTTTCGTACTGACCACCATAGAAGGATGAGACCTCAGGGTTTGCAGTTGCAGATTTTGCAGATACATTAATATCAGGTTTTGTCTCTAAAGTACTATTTTACTAGTTATTCCAAAACTATCTGATGAAGTATAGACAGTAGTCATAGTACCTACTTCATTTAGCGTTCGATGAAATCTACTTTCCGGGCCTGACTCACCAGTTGAAAATTACTGATTGTGATTAAGGCTCAAGAAGCATATGGTCCTAAGTAAAATGTAACAGTAATGGTAAGTAGATTCTAGTGAATGATTTGATCCCTTATCTTACCCACTGTACTTTGGGCCTGAGGCGGGTTATATCTTGGTCAATGACTGACAACCAATTCACTCACTTTCACCCTTGTGCATGTCTGCATTATATAAGAGCAACAGTATTTTAACCCGAGTACAGATTGTGGCAAAAGGCTACTCAATCAATGTTTTTTACTTAACCTCATTTTGGCTGTTTGGTCTCATCCCGGTCTGGTCTTTGGGACGTCCCGACGTGACCACAGTCCCCTGCTGCTTCTTAACTGTCACGGTCAACCCTCTGCTGCTGCTGTGGACACAGGAAGGTCAGGATTAACAAGGTTTGTTTGTTTTTGGAGACCCCTCTGTAACCTTCACCCTGCCCCTGACACAACACCGGCCACACACATTGACCGCTGCAACAGGACTACAACAGGACTATAGGAGCAAGGTCAAAACCCTTTTTATATTCTTTCAAGACCATCTCATACTCTCATCACTTATAAAGACCAACATTAGCATCGACAAACAGAGGCATTTGGCCAAAATAATCAAAAGTAATCCTCATCTGTTGCAGTTATTCACAAAGACTCATAACATTCATGACTATTTTAGAGACTGCATCTAACACCCTTGTGAGCTATTGTGACATCTGGATATAGACAGATTGGTGAGAAATAATGGTGTAATCACTGATGTACTGGCTCACACAAAGGGTATTGATTGATTTCTTATGACGGCAATGTCAACACTAGTTTAGTAGTAAGTAACACATTGGCTACCTCCATTTTGAAAATTGTACTTTCTGAGCTTCTATTTTTAAATGAACAAATGCCTAATAATAAACTTGAGGTGCCTGGATGAATAGATGGCTGGACCCTTGGTAGAGGTCGAACCACAGTGACAATGTTTTGCATAACTTCTCAGAACTGATGCTAAAATGTAAATGCTAAAATAAAAATGTTCAAAATTGTTTAAAATGTTTTAACTGACCCTGTTCGATGATGTAAAGCATGTAATCTGTCTAATTTATGATCACTTTTGATCATAGAACAGGGTCGAGTAGTTAATTTTATTATTTTTTTATTATATTAGGAAACCTCCAGACTGCTTTAACCATTCTTGGAAATCTAATAGTGCCTCATTGACAAAGTGAAGAAGGACATAATTGGCAGTCAGGAGCTTAATGTGTGTGAAATGACAGAGTATTGAGAAATCTAAATCACGTAAACATCTCTATAATTTGTCTATCTGAATGTGATCCGTGGCCAGTGTCAAAGCCAAAGGCGTTTGTCTGTGTGCATTCATTGACCAGATCTCGATGTTATTGTAAACAGTGGACTGGTGTATAGCTCAGATGCAGCCCTCCGGTCGCTCATACACTGATTGATAATTGATCCTTGTTCAAACACTCTTTTTAGGCCACAGTTGCCTGTGAATGCCAAACATGTCATTGGGCCTGCTCCTAATCCCATAAACGAATGTGAATGAGTGTCGTCCTGCGCTCTTCTCAGGCTCTCAGTCTGACATTATCTCAGGCTGTTTACTAAAGAGGCCTTACATTTATTCTACGTGCTTCACTTTATTTACTGATGTCCAAATGTCACTTTTGAGATGTGGTACTAGGTGAGACTGAGTATAGTTGTTTTGTGGATATGGCTTGCCCCCAAAATGCCAGATTTTGTTATTTTTACTTTATTTTATTTGATTGATTTGGTACATGTGAATACTAAATGCAGGGATCTGTATCTTGAAAACAAATGATGTGCATAGTGAAAGAATTATTAGTATTAGCATTAATCAAAGCATTTACAAACTTAAAGTGCTTACAACAAAAGAGACATGGTAGACTATTATTCTGTGATGCTGTACATTTTCAGATCATCTGTAACTAGAGCCAGACCTGACTCAAACCGGAATCCTTCTAGTTCAAAGGTAAATGCTCTGTCCATTGAGCCAGCCATTTTATCTACACCAAAAGTAATCATTTGTGTCTTTACTGACTCTTCAACCTCATTGCTGGGAGCCAGACGTGCAATGTTTAAAAAAATATATACACAAATCTTTAAGGTCACAAAACAATGCATTTATTTGACTTTTATTGCATATTTCTTGACAAAAAGGTGAACTTATGCTAATGTTTGACGGTGTGACCAGCCTCTATCCAGCCCGACTGAAGAGGATAGGTCAGTGTCTATGGGCCCAGAGCGACACCATTTTATTTGTTCAGCACAACACAAGCCAATGACATTTAACTTGTTATTATTTCCCCGAATAGATTAATGATAAATTGTCCATTATTTTTCCTTAAAAGTGAGAGATAAGACCGCAGTCGTTCGCCCCGCAGCCAGAGTGCCACCACTATGCAAAATGACAGCCAATTATCGGGGCCTAGTTTGGTATAATGACTTTACAATGAATCTTTTGATTGAAATGTAACTGGCTTGGCCTTGGGCAAAGTGCAAGGGAAAAATGAATGAAAAAGTTACAGAGACAATGAAGGACTAGGCCTATATAACTGTGTTCCTCTCCTTTAGAAACAGCTATAGGAGTGAGATATGCATATACGGATGAAAAAATTATTAAGCCGCTATAGCGCTTGCAGCAAACATACATTAGCATATTGAGGGTAAATATGCAGACTATTTACGATAATAAGAGCGGATTATTCAATTCAATGAATGTTAAATAGATGAGGGGAATGGTATGTCTCTTATCTGCTCAAAGCTTTCAATTCATTTTCATCGCAATTGAACTCCTTATTTTATTCTCCCTATTGTTCCCATTTCGGATGGCGCCCTTGTATGCGTCCAGGGGGAAGACCAAGTCGTTCACCTTATTCTGCGTATTTGAGCAGGAAATAGAGAAAGTCGACGTCACCCTGAGGCCAGCGGCTTCGTGATAAGCCGCCTTTTCATTATGCACGAGGTCCGATGCAATGGCAAGATTAGCCGAGCCCCCTGTGTGCATAAAGGCGGGAACGTACAAGTCATCTAGATAAATAAAAAAAGAAATAAAAAAGTCCATAAACAAAATGCATTTCTCATTGTGTGCATTAAAACTTTCACTTTATAAATGGGTTGACCCTGCGTTTCTAATGTGAGACTGGCTTCAGGGCGGGTTTCTCTTTCACAAGTTTTCTGAAAGACGCATTTGAATGTTTATTGATGCAAAAAGGTGAAAATCTAAGGGGCAATATGCTCTTTGTGGGGTTGGGCATTAGCGTAATTATGACTATTACGGCTTACTGGTGCAGCCTTTTTATCAAGGTTTGGGGCTGGCTAATACAAAGAATACATTAGCCTGACCTTCTGTACCTGGATTATTTTGCTATTAGGCATTTCCTTTTGTTCAGTTTCACTCATTGATCCCAGCAGATTCACCAATTAATTTCAAGAATCACATGCCTTTGATATCGATCGATATATATATATAACCCTAAATGGAATCCAGTCTTAAAAGGTAAATTGACCTTATGAACAATTATTCTTATATGCACAAACCATTGCACTTACAGGTTAACCCAATATGTATGTAGTCAGCAGAAAGAAAATATGAATCATTATATACTGTTGTTGGGAGAGGAGTCAAGACAAATTAAAATCATTTTTCAGAGCAGTTAAATTTATTATAATAATTGACAAATTATGCAAATATGGAATTTTACCTGTTCAGGTGATTTGTAGACTACAGTAAATATTGTTGATATTATGAGAACTTGTGAAATCGATTTAAAAAATACATGTGTCATAAAGGTTGTAAGAGAATTGGTTTTACACATAAAAGTACCAGGAAAATAATTGGGCTTGAATCCAGATCAGCTGAGAACCACTACTAACCACAGATTTTTCTCATTATACTTTAAAAATAATTCTATCCTTTACAAAATGTATTTAGCTTATTAAACTGTCGCTTATATATATATATATATATATATATAAAAAAACCTACACTTTCAATCTTAATTAATTGACTCACAGAGAGCTGTCAATCATTCCACTCCAGCTCTAGCTGTAGATATTCAAAAGGAGTCCTCTGCTGCCATCTGCCGGTCACATTAGGTAGTACAACTGTAGATTTTGGTAAAAATCACTCTGTCAAACAAAATACAACACACACAAAAGTTTATATTTCGGTCAATAACAGGTTCATCTTAATTCTCTTAACAGTAAAAGAAGTGCCAGTAAACGGCGTGGTCTACTTCAACGGCTTTAAAAATAATCTCGAGTGAGGACCAATGTGCATCGTTGACTGCTATGTTTCTACAGAGAACATGGAAAAAGAAAATAATTGGAAAGTAACAACCAGACCTGCGAATTTTCAGTCGGCACTTTCAGAAGGCTACTGTGGTACTTTTTGAGACCAGAGGATGGCGCCAGTCGTCCGCTCACAAATGAGGGGAATCGCTCTCTCTCTTTAAAAAAAAAAATATATATATTTTTTTTAATTTTACAAACCCCTTTCACTAATTCATTAGACAGTCATTTATGGTGACCAGATTTTTAGACCCCAAAACTGTGACACATCTCAAATCATGGTGCATTTGAACTTCATATATTTGTTGGAACATGGGACAAGAAGCCTTAAACTGGGACTGTTCCCATTAAATAGAGACATCTGGTCACTGTACACTAATTCCATACATATTAGCACTATAGTGGTGTTCACTTCACATAATACAAATATTAAAATGCCATAGCCTGTGCTCTAGCTCACATTTCCCAAAGACATATACACAGCTCTTATGTATTCTACAGGATTATATAGAATAATTAGTACATTTTCTCACTCTAGGTTGTTTGTTGATCTTGGTCGCTGGATTTTTCTCTGCGCCTCTCATCTCACCCACAGATCAGCTGCTACATATCAGCGTGATGTCCCCTTCCTTATGGACCACGTGCTAATGTCCTTTTTAACATTACATAATAAATAATCGAGTTACTACTGGCATTCATAATGTAACATCTGTCTCTCTCGAATCCATCTCCTGAATCCACTTTTTTCACACCAACCCCCCCTTTTACTACATGCATAAATAATCCTCTTTGGACTTCCTCTAGGCTAACCTCAGCCCCTTCACCAATATATTCAATATCCCTCCTCTGTGCAGGTCCAAACCATCGGGAAAATCTAACTTTATCTCTAAAATGTCGAAGAAGAAATAAGTACAGATTACCTTGTGAGTTAATGCGTTTTGCTTTAAGCCTACATGCAGGAAAGAGAGAAATAGTCTAAACCCAAACTACTGAGCTCCAAACATAGACATGGTTACTGTAAATTCAAAAAACGGTTTATTTTTACGCGCTTATGTCTTTGTGAATATTAGGTAAATGTGCCAGGTGTAGTTCTCTGGTGACATCTGGTGGTGATAATATTGTACACCTCACATTTCACCTGTCCACTACCGTTGCTAGATTTCTTGTGAGATTGTCTGTTCAAGTACTAAAAATAAATGTGTTTCTCTTCCAGCAGTGCTCAGTCCCCTGTGGGCACCCAGAGCTTGCAATAGCTTCTATGAAGGTTTATATGACTACATTTCTAGGCTTGCAATGGAAAAAGGTGAATTGTTAATTACAAAACTCAAACAGTATACAGTTACAATGGTTGCCCAATGGTGGGTCAAATCTGAATAGTGAGTCTTGGTGCGCGGTGACTGATGATAATTTCAATGATCAGCTTAATTGAAAGTGTTTCTGTTTTAATTAAATGGTTTATTACATATAATCGTCATGAAGGTCACAGCAAAATATCTTTGGGCTCTAAGAAGCGCCACAATCAAATGCTATGACCACAGATTTATACACCAGACTTTTTATTTGCAATACTTAATGCAATATAACCTAAAAATGACTATCATCTGGATGGATATAAATACCCTACATTCATGATATGTTGTATATCACCGTGGCAATTTCACCCACTAAACTGTTTGTGACTAGTATTTAGACGTGAATGTGTTATTTCAATGTATTTTTCTCTTTCATTCAAACTAACTATCTGACACACTCCCCCTCTCCACCTCAGACCTCTCCATTAACTGTCTTGAATACAAATCTCTAAATAAATCGCTGCTTAGACGAGGCATTGCTGACTGCATGTCTGGTCAGGGCCTTTCATATACAGTATTTGGGGTCAGACCTCAGAGTGAAGCATGAAGAATACGACAAACAAACATCCAAATAAAGGCTGAGCCCGGGGCAGCGCGGGACATCCATTACGACTCAGTAAAAGAGCAGGCCTGGACGCTTTTCAAGGCCCTTTAGCTAAAACATTTTTAGAAAAATGCATCAATATAAGACCAACATGGAGATGTATAAACCAGTGTATTCAACTCAAATAAATTGGGTAAAACCTACTTAGGCTATTTATGTTCATCACTGGGGCTTAATCAAATGTACTTTTTATTTGTATTTGTTATTTATCCCGATTTGAACACACTATCATTTATTTAAGTATCCTGCCTAAGGCCCATAGTTGCTAGGATAGTCTCCAGTCACCGGCAGAACATGCATAAAATGTATAAAAAGTTATCTTTTAACATTTTTAGTTTTGAGTTGAATTAAGACATTTGAAATAAGTAACATTAACTACTTAACAAAACTACGTAGAGATAAGTGGTTTTTTTTTTGGTAATATGCACTAGTGGGTTTTAGAGTGTACAGTAATATGCATCGATCAGGTGTTGACAATAATAACCCTGGTGATGAGGAGTCAATGGTTGGTATCGCCTCACGCCCATAGTAGCTGGAATAGCCACCATCTACTTCAGTGTCTCAAACGCTACAGTCATATTCACAATAGAGTGGAACACTATATGAAGTATATGATATGTAACCAGTCTTCAAATGTCATATGGTAGTTCAGGTTGAAGAATATTTGACATAAAAATCCTGAGGTAGGTGGTGGTGCCCTCAGTGAGCATGCTCCTGAAAAAGGACTACATCATAAATATTAAATAATTTAAGGAAACATGAAAATGTATTATATAAGTATAGGCTTTAATCATTTATATGGTCATTTTCTTTTAGTTTTCAAGCATTTGATGTCTACATTGTGATAAAACACAAAAAGGACACCACACCTGGTGCCACTTTTAAACTGTGAATGCCCTGATGAAGACCATACCCATGGTAGAAACGCGTTGGCACGTCCCACATTAAATAAAGGAGTTTTAACTTTAAAGTCAGAGTTACTTACTAAACGTAAACCTGGCTTCTGGCTCAATCTGCAGCTTTCATAGTGACTGAGTCTGACTGAGACAGGCTTATCAAAGTATGCCTCTTATCAACATTGGACTGACTATAGAATACCACTCCATTTAAGTTTTGATACTAGGGACAGCAGTGCTGTTCACCCTGCAACCAGAGGATCACCGGTTCTGTCATTGTGTCCATGAAGTGAATGAATAATGCAATTGTAAAGTGTCTTTGAGTGTCCTGAAAAGTGCTGTATAAGTACTATGCATTATTATTTTCATTATTATTATTATTATTATTATTATTATTAGGGACTCCAAGGTCCCTATAACCTGCCATTTCATTCAAAATAGGGATGCACCAATACCGATACTAAATCAGATATCAGATCAGTGGATAGGTAAATGAGATTTAATTATTATACCTTAATATCCTAATTATGAGCAGATAAATAATGTGGCAAATAAATTATATTACATTGTAACTCACAAATCACAAAGGGTAACATTTTCAGGGTCATCTGTTTTAGTTCAGATTATTATTTCTGATTATACAAAGTTAGGAAAGTTGAGTTTTTGCATTAGTATCGGTGGATATTGAGTATCAATCGATCCACCATACACAAATATTAGTATCAGGACTTAAAAGCTGGATCGGTGCATCTCTAACTCAGATACTGGCAATTATTATGTGTCAATTTCATTTTCAAAACTAAAAACATGTCTGCTTTCAGGAATTATGAACCTTACTTCATTCAAAGTCATTATTGTTTGAATGTAGAAACCTACATTGATAAAGTTATTACTTTGAAACAACACAAAAAGCAGTGATGTCTTAGAGAGTATTGTATACTCTAGTCTAGACAATACTGAATTGATTGATAGTTAAACATGTCTATAACTGTACACAAGACACCATCATAAACTTTAGACCACAGTATTTTGTCCAACATAAGACCAATTAAAATGGTGTTTCTCCTGTCTCTGTTATGATGGCGGTACATCTATAAATACCATGAAGAGTGGAGACACCAGAGAGAGTGGAAGGAAGATATTCAGAGCGCTGTTGATAAATAAATGATATGGAGGAGCACAATCAGCGAAGAGCTTTAGAGGCCTGTTTTTTTTTCTATATTCAACCTTTAACCTTTACTTTCACAAAGAGAGACTCAAATGTCACCAGCCTAACATACAGAGGATACGGTGGTACTATGTCCACTCAACATTACCTACTTAATAAAGGAATACAGAGAAAAGAAATTCAAGATTTCTCATTAAAAAATACTAGGAAGGATGTGAAGTATGAGTATGCGACCAGAGTCAGAAGAGCTGTGACATATCCTAGTGGCAGATGCAATGTGTTTATATGTCCAGGATACTTACATGCATGTTAGTCAATCTATTTATATCTAAATATAACATTTACCCATGAACTATAAGAAGCATAAGCTTTCAGGCTATGGTATTTTTTAACAGTTTGTTTATGCTCCTAGGGACAGAGGGACATTACAATTTAAAAACTTTATACAACATTCTATAGACCTATACATTTTAATGGGAGATGGGAGATGGATAGATACAGGGGGGTAATGGACCTTGCCACTAATAAAAATGATCAGATTCAACATTTGTGGATTTTTTGGAAGGATATTTCTTATAAAAATCCCATAAAGTTAATACAGAATTCCCAGCCTCTCTGCCCTGTCCAGCGCAACTCTTTGGTCAGTGTGTATCACATAGGACGCCCCATCGACTGACACAACCCCAGGCACAATCACTGTAATGAGAACAATCAATGTCCCACACAGCACAGTTATACACCAGAAGTAAGACTTTCCATTGGCTGTCTGTTTTCACTCGAGGGGAACCCAGAAAAAAAAACATTATGGGTTTGTTGTTGTATGTTCGTGGGCGGGTAAGACTGAAGTACGACAAGAACACATCGATTCTTCATCTATTTTTAAACTGTTTTTTGTCTTCACTCTCAGAGGCTGTTTTTAGATTCACTGCATCATTTGCATCATTTGGACCGAGCACAATGGTGGCACAATTGCCTGTCATCTTTTATTTATCTTAGACAATTATAATCACTGAGCAATTTAAACGGATTAATAACTCTAATTGGAGGGCATTTATAGCAGTGACAAACAACACTAGGAATAGAGCGTATAAATTAGCTTTATATTTTAAGTAAACATGTTCAGTGGTTCCCAAGAGAAAGGTTGGGACCAAAAGTGGGTCATAGGAGGGGTGCGCAGTGGCTGAGTGGTTAGCAGTTTTGTTTCAGTGTCTGTCTCTAAGTGTCAGCCCTGCGACCAACTGGCCATTGTCCCTGCCTAGGATCCACTGTTTTTGGGTTTTCCAAGAGGCATCAAACTCTGCCACCTAGAGTACTTCTAGAGTACCTAGCATCACTAAATGGGAAAAGGCAGAAGAGGAATGTAAAGCCTAAATATTATTTCGCTTACATCAAATGGTGAAATTGATTTTTAAAAATGTTCAATAAACTGGGTCACATTAAATTGAGGCCCACAGTAATAGAGAATTATTTAGTGGAGTTTTTGTTGTTTTTTTAAAGGTTGAATAAAATATTGAAGAGATTGCGAAGGCGGGGGACATCAGTAAACCAAAGTGAGTGAGATGCTTACACCTGGATAAACACAAGCTTTTTTAAAATGTTTTATTTTTGGGCTTTTTAGACAGCACCATCTGAAAACATAGAGGCGGAGAGATAGAGAGTGAGCAGATCGACCCAAACTGCTGTTTACATAGTTCACTTAAAGCTGAAGTAACCACAAAAGTAGTTTTCTTAGTTTCCACCCTTGACAACACCCTGCCTTCTCTTATATTGAATTTTTTAGCTGTCATTGATTTTGATGTTAAGTGGTGTAGACCAACGGCCAATGGGAGTGTCCTTAGTTGGAGGCCCTCTTAAATCTGAGCATGTGATTGGCCAAAAGAAGCTGTCATAAGTCATGAACACATCTCATATCCATTTTATTTCTTCAAAGATGATACTTGTGAAAACAGATTTTTGTGAGTTTTTGATGTAAGAATCTTGAAAACCACTGCTCTATACAACATCATTTATATTTCTATATCCATATGTTATAAAAAATTGACACTTCTGCAATTGAAAACTGATGCATGCTACACACATTACTACATAAACATACCCCTACACATTGTACATGCAGTCTATCATGAGGGTCCTGAGTTCAATCCTTGGTCAGGGCAGAACCTTTTTCCCTATGCTCCAGTTGCTCCAGTGGGTTTTCAATACTACAGGGCAGGTTAATCCCCAGTGGCTGCCATTCTGTGCCTATATGGCCCCTCCAGACCACAACAGTCATACAGTCACACAAACACATTCATAGGCAATGTGGGTTAAGTATCTTGCCGAGGGACCCAACCACAGTATGCGCTCGGGAAAGGATTCGAACCAGTGAAGACGAATACTGTTTTCTTGTGAATGGAAGGGATGGGAAAATGAAGAACAAATTTACAAACTGAAGCAATAACCTAAAAAAAGTCCCAATAGCTCTTTACTTCATCTAGTGGCACAAAGCGACATAACAACTTTCCCAGACCTGTATATTTTTTATCCAACAGAGATATTGGTTGATCATACTAAGCACATAGATTGTGAATTAGTTTCTGCTGGTGGAGTCAAGGACTTTCCCTCCTTCCTGATGGAATTCACTGGTCATGGCCTATAATCACTGTATTGAGTTTTCATACTTATGTAGTAGTATATGACATTATGCAATACTGTAATAAAATACTACAAGCAAAGTTGATGATAACTGGTTGTCACAGATGGGATGCAAAGAAAATGCAAAACATTTAAAAACTCCAGAAAATGATATAACCACATGCCCTGACCACTATATTTTTCATATACAGTGCCTTAGGATAATGGTTGTTCATATTAAACACTAATATAATGTGGACTAAGTCTAGGCCCTGACCTCCCCCCCTCAGCTTCAGTTGCAATCAATGGTCATGTCCTGAGTTTTATATGTATGTGCAGTATATGATGTATTAAAATGTAATTAAAAAAATGTATTGATTGCTTTAGAAAAAGGTCACATTTTTGACACACATTTGCTTTTATTTAAATATGATTACTGTCTTTGACCTAAAACAAGCATCTGGATTACAACAGTCATTTCATTTCATTTGAATTAAATGGAGAGAGATTTGACTTGTATCTCATCCCTGATTAACAGGCTTAAAATAACAAAACACAGGGCTTTGTAGGAGAAGCTTCTTTTAATATCCATCACAAAGTCACAACAGCATTGGCACTGTACAGAGTCAGCCAGTGTAAAAACATCCAAGGCTAGGAAAGAGCTGTAGGAAAAACACAAGAAAACATTGGCACATTTACATTAAAGTGTACAAATACTGTATATACATATGTTCAACCCCACAACAGCAAAGCCTTTCACATTCAATACCATTACTCTTTAAAACAGACTTAATACCTTCTATCCAAGACCAAACATTGTCATATAGGTAATCAAGACTTATTGGGACCAAAATGCTAACTGATGAGATGTTGTTTCTTTATACTGCCATGATGTAAACACATTTAGTATTAGAGCATTTAATAAGTACATTCTCAAGTCCATATAATACAGATTTCAATGTACAACTGCTCGGCACCAATAGCACAGAATACCTCAAACGGCAGCTCTCATTTAGTGGATAACATTTAACCAACTGCACTAACTTTGATTGTCCTTATTTTACCACGCTAATTTACTCTCTCAACACCGTTCACTATCATCGAACATTAAGGTTTAAATGCACCCAACATTTTACATCCAGATGTCACCAACTTTATGGAGAGCCCAACTCTCCCAGTATGAGTTTATTTTAGTCAAATGATCTAAACTGGTCCACTCTGTAATTGTAACATCTTCTCGTCTCTTTCCCAGGGCACTGGGTCTTGTTCGTCTTCTACCGTTGTATTTCTGCGTCCTGTCCAAAAGTGCTCCACGTCTGGGAAGGTTTTCTCTTTAGCGTTTGTGATTACTTCGTTGTTGCTCGCTTCTGCGCCATTGCCGTCTGTTTTGACGCACTTCTTGCGGCCTGGGGGAGATTGTTTGGGTCGTCTGCAGGTCGCTAAAAGCCAAAAGACGACTAGACCCTGGCGCACGTCGTCGTACATTGTCATAAGGATCACGGGAAACACGGAGCTGCATGCGTAAAGTAAAACATCAGCGAAGATGAGTAAGCCTACAGGCGGTCTGCTGTAACCCAGTCTTATCCAGGTGAAAGTGCCCCACTCGGGCAAAAGCATGAGCCCCAGAGCGCCACTTAGACAAAGCAGAACTAAAGTGACTTTACTTTGGTGTCGAGGATTCGGTGCGTCATTTACAGCACCGTGGAGAGTCTTGGTGTAATAGGCGAGCGTAAAGATGATGGGAACCACAAACACGGCCGTGGGGTAGATCTTATAGAACAGGCTCATGAACTCAGAGGCGCACACGGGCATCTCTGAGACGCACACGGACTCGTCTAAACTGTACGGCACTACTGTAGTGAAGAGCAGCTGCGGCAGAGAAAACAACAGAGCCACGAGCCAGCAGAACGCGATGGCTCCATGGATCCAGGTGGACTTGTTGAAGCTCCCCTCAGTTTCTGCCATAGAAGTGTGTTTAGATTTAGTGGTCGCAGCCAGAAGGAGAGTTTTAGCCACAATACAAGAGTGCTGAAACCAGTCCGCGGTCCTGCAGACGAAGCTCCCCAAAGTCCATATCTGTTTGTAGAAAGTGACGGCGCGCACTGGAGCGCACAATAACAAAAGGAGCAAGTCTGTGGACGCCAAAGACGCGAGCAGAGCCTTAATCTCTGAGCCCTTTCCTTTTCTGAAGTCACGGATAAAGACGAGCAGCACCAGGAGGTTACACAGTGCTCCTGCGACGCACACTCCGATAAGAATAACGGGTATAGCAGTCCTGATATTCCCGCTCCTGAGTAACTGCACTCCCCCCACGAAATCAAACAGAGTCACGTTAGAGGGACGGTCGATGTCCATCTTTTCTCCAAAACGTTCGTCGCTTTTCCACTTTTTGGTCTATAAAGTTTCAAAAGCAAAAGGAATGGGAGCTGTCCTGGTGCTGAAATCCTCTCGAGCGCAGCTGATGTGGCTGAGAGCGCGCGGGAGTGGGTGAGCAGCCTGGCATGTAGGCTATTTCAAGTGCTGCCATTTAGCGTCATAACGTCATTTTAGTAGTGTGGCTCCGGGCTGCAGCCAGTCCAAATGTGAGCGCAGCGTGATGCGTTCACAGCCACAACCTCTCAGGGAAACCTCCACACTCCGACCTATCTAGGCCTACAGTCAAACAACAACATGTGTTTAATCAGTGAAATGACTTTTTCATAATGATTTTAAACATGGGCGGGGGATTGGCAGAGAAAACTTAATATACATAAATATAGTTATCTGACAATGATTTCTTCTTCTTCTTCTTCTTCTTCTTCTTCTTCTTCTTCTTCTTCTTCTTCTTCTTCTTCTTCTTCTTCTTCTTCTTCTTCTTCTTCTTCTTC